>JANIJG010008471.1:13852-30213 GCA_024611175.1 Megaceryle torquata | reverse complement strand
CGGCCCCGGGCGCCCCGGGGCGGGGGGGGGGCCCCGGGATCCCTGGGGGGGTTTCCCAAGCCCCCCCCCCGTGGAGCTGTGGTGCTGAGGTCCAGGGGTCAGTGGTGCCCTGGCAGTGCTGGGGGAATGGTTGGACTTGATCTTGCAACCAAGGTCTCTTCCAACTAAAAGGATTCTGTGATTCTGTGAGGGGTTCAGTGTTTGTCCTGTAGTTTACAGCCTGAGTACTGTAGCTGTGAGAAGCACAATGGCTTTATTGCCCCATGTGGGGATTCCTCTTTCCCAACTGGGAAAGAAAAATGACAGAAGGGATAGAATGACTGGTAGTGAAATGAATGTGGGTGGTGAGGCAGAAAACTGCCTCATGCATGGAGGGTGGAAGAACTATGCCAGTGGAGAAACCACAGAGAGTTTTGCACGCCTGTGCTTTGCTCCTCACTGCTCTGAACCACAAGACTTTCAGGCCCTCCACGCCAGATGCAAAATGGGGACAGGAGCTGGCCCAGTGAGTCAGCCTTCCTGGTAGCACTGGTGCTAAGGGCGAAACACAAGGCTGCGGAATCCTGTGTGCTGGGAGCACCTCCCACACTCCTCCAGCACCTTCCAGGACATCCGACCGTGAGACTCGGATCCTGCGTGCTGCACCCAGCAGCTCAGCGTGGAGCAGCGGGGAGCTCCCGGCAGCTCCCGGCTTGGCACAAAACCCTGGAGCATCGGTGCGTCCTCCGTCATCCGCTGGTGGGACCAGGGGATAACTCAGCCTCGGCGTGTTTCATCTGCATGAGGTAATTATTTTGCAGAGAAGTGCTTCAGAGGGAGAGGAAATCTCTGTCTGCTGGTGAGGGAGAGAATGCGGAGGGACAGTGGGAGCCTCCTCTGAGTGAACCTTTCCACCCAAGATTGCTCGAGTGACATTTTACGAGTAACCTCAACTTGCTGTGAACTCAGAAGTGGTTCGAGAGTAAAACTGAACTGAGCAAACAGGAAATCAGAGAGGGTCAAAGGGACTTGCAAATGGGAAGGTTTTGTCTGGGAGGGCACCCCAGGGAAGTCATTAGGCAGAGAGTCTGGGCGGGATACAGCTGATGGTATCAGTTCTTTTCGAGAACAGCCTCAATTATTTGATCCCAGCCTTTGTGCTGCCGGTGTACACACAAGGACTTGAAGTTGAGGGAGCCCACTGGTATTCAAATTGTCTTCCAAAGTAACACAGTGGTAGGAATTTGAGGTTTGACACAATGCTTTTCTCCTTATTTTATTTTATTTTGTATAAATCTGCCTTTTGTTAAAACAAATAAAGGATAACCAAAAGCTGGGGCAGAGGGGGAAAAACCATCAAGGTTTTATTTTTCTTTCCATTTTCACTCCTCTGCAGCCTCTGCCCATCACTTTCTGTCCTTTTTGAATGTGAAAAAGGTGATGAGGAAAACAATTACAATTAAAAAGGAGAAACATGAAATGAAAATACTTGGGAAATTGTGCAAGTGTTGGAAATTCTTTCTTTTTCATCACAGTGTATGGAATCTCACAATCCCCCCTCCTTCATCCTCTTTTTTTCTTTTATTAGCTCTACACACCTAAGTCCCCAGACCCTCGAAAGGTGAGGTTGGGTAGTTAGTGTCCGAGCAAAGGCACCGTCAGCCTGTTCTCTGCTGGGGGACCAAAGGGTGTCCTGGCCATCAGCAGGGCCCTCCAGCTGTTGTAACAATTGAGACTGGGACCAACAGCATAACTCCCAGTTTTGGAGGTAAAATGGGAGTAAAATGAATGAAAGTAAAACGTAGCAATAGGATGAGGGGCGATGTTTTGACACTAGAGCAGGGTACTGGACATGAGGAAAAAGTTCTTTACTATGAGAGGCCAGAACAGGTTGCCCAGGGAGGAGGTGGAGGCTCCATCCCTGGAGACATTCAAGGTCAAGCTTGATGAGGCTCTGAGCAACCTGCTCTACATGAGGATGTCCCTTCTCACTGCAGGGGGGTTGGATGACATGACCTCTGAAGGTCGCTTCCCACCCGGGACGTTCAGTGATTCTATGATTCTGTGGTTTGTTCTTGTCCTCTGGTTGCTGTGTCAGTTCTCTGTCTGTGGACGGGCTGCCTGGGTGGGTGGTAGGAAGTTGTCAGGGTGTTAGAGGTGCAGTGTTCAAACTAGAAATCTTGGGGTATTCATCCTTGAAGAAAGACTCACCCAAGTGGCTACTGGCTGTCTAAAGGGGATTTATTTTTCTATAAAAACAAGCTGTGTCTCTCCTGCAAGCACTGGGTAAAATAGCAGCCTGACACTTCCCTTCTTGCTTTACAACATTTTCCTGGCGTGCTTTACACCACACAATAAAGAGGCCAAACAGGAGGAAAACCAAGAGATGTGAAGGCTGCTGCTGCAGACTGCAGAGTGGGTGGAGCGCAGCTGGGGAGGGACTCTGGAACAGGTTAATAAAATCCAATACGCTCCACAGTGTGGGATTTTTAGTACAGGAGACTTGTGGTCCAGTGGGGAAAGTCCAGTTTGGGGAGTTGAAAGGCACAGTCTTGTCAGCCTTGCGGGAGCGCTCGGCAACTTCATCATTTCATGTTACACATTTGTGCTTTGTTTTCTTGTGTATGTACACGGTTTAGTGCTGCTTAGACTCCTCTGAGAGGGAACAATGAAAACCAGAGTATAATTTAGGGCTTGAAGGAAGTATTTCAATCAATATTTTAAAACAACGTGCCAGGATTTGTTTAGTGGGGATTTAAAATGTCATTTTACATTATTTTTCATTCCACAAAACAAAAGAGAAATGAACTTGAGTGGAAACTTCACAAGAGCTAATCTGCCATCGTTATTTTCATCAGCCTTGAAATTTGATTTGTAAATTTAAAATGGAAATAGCAATTTCATCTCATAATTTCAAAATTAGACTAAAAATTCATGTCTTGTGACTATTGTTATCTGAGACAACTGTTGATGCTCTTGCTCACTGCAGGGGGGGTGGACTAGATGACCTTTGGTAGCCCTTCCATCCAGGGCATTCTGTGGTTCTGTGGTTCCATGATTCTGTGGTTCAATGATTCTGTGGTTCAATGGTTCTGTGGTTCCATGATTCTGTGGTTCTATGGTTCTATGATTCTGTGGTTCCATGATTCTGTGGTTCTGTGATTCTGTGGTTCCATGATTCCGTGGTTGTGTTTCGGTGGTTCTGTGATTCTGTGATTCTATGGTTCTGTGATTCTATGCTTCCAAGATTCTATGATTCTATGGGTCTGTGGTTCTATGAGTCTATGACTGATTCTATGACTGAAAGAGTTTATTAGAAATTGTATCTTGCCCTAACAGAAAATGTCTGGAATGCATTGATCTGCACCTTTCACCGAACCCGGGGCTTTGGCTGTTGAGGACCCCAGGCTGCACGGCTGTGAGTGTTGTTTCAGTTCAGCGGTTAGAAACGTTTTGTGCTTGTGAGTGTGCTCAGACATGCAAGTACAGTTCAGGAAAGTCTCTTCTACACCCTCCATCTGTACACAGAAAATGGTCTGAGGAAAGCCAAGAGCCGGCTCCGTACGTACCTAGTTGCACACGTAGGGGTGGGGGCATCGCCCCTGCTTTGAGGGGCACCGGAGCCCGTATTTCACTCTTTTTCTCCTCTATAAAGTATCACAAACAGTAGTTTGCTGGCTCCACTCCATGCCGTGCCCTCGCAGGCCCAGACAGGAGCTCCTTGGCAGAAGGGTGCTCCTCTGTTGGTGCACGTGCTGTGCCAAGAGCACCTGCACGTGGATACGCCGCTGGAGCCCCTGGCGCTGCTGTCGCAGCCGGGATGCTGATAATGGTCTTGCTGTAGCTCCACATTCAGTTTTGGCCAAGAGCAGCTGCACAGCCTGGATGGTGAGACATCCGTCTGTGGTCTAGACTGTATTCCCAGTTCTAAAAATTACTGCTGAGTGATTTTTGTTTATATGAAGTAATTTCTCCTCACACTCGTTACCTTCTTAAAGTGTATGGGCAGCTCGTTAAAAGCGTTTGGGCATCTGAATACAAATGATACAAAACTGTGAGGAGCGCTCGATACACCAGGAGGTTGTGCCACCATTCAGAGGGACTACGACAGGCTGGAGAAACGAGCAGAGACACCTCCCAGAGTTCAGCAGAGGGAGTTTCACGTGGCCGTTCCCAAGCCCCGTGCTTGGCAGCGAAGCGTACATGGGAGAGGTGGAGTGAGGGAGGAGAACAGGCTCTGGGAAAACAAAGTGAGATGAGTTTTGGGTGTCCTGATGCCAACCGTGGAACTCTGCCCACACTTGGCTCTGGTGTTTGGAGGGCAGTGGAGGGACTGGGAGCTGCAGAGGAACCATGACAGGCTGATGCTGCTACAAATCACCAGAGCTGGGCTCCCACTGCCCTGCTATGATGAAAAGCTCCAGATTGATTTATCACACGGTGATCTATTTCACCTCCCTTGCTCTTCAGCATGTAAATCACTGTAGCCATGCAATGGGACATTATGCTTCCATGCTCTGAGTCGTTCGTGGCTGCGCAGGGCACATCCCCCCCGCGATCAGCAGGTGTATTAACGGCCTGCTTGGGGCAACCAGCTGCCTTCTCCCTCCTGCTTCACCTCCTGTCGCTTCTCCCACCCTCTCAGGTACACCCCCAGAGTTTCTTGCAGGTTGGAGGTGTTAACAGGAGTAGGTCAGCTCCATGGAGAAGGACAGTGACAGTTTATATTGTTCTGGTGACTGTGGGAGGGAAGGGATGGTGCTAGAAAGCCTCAGAGCAGTAGGTGTGTGCACAGTGAGTTTATGTAAGAACATAGTGACTGTTCCCTTCTTCCCATGTGTCCCATCAGCTAATGCATTATGTGTTCCAGCACAACTTTATCTGCCCATATATGCATAAAAATGTGTCCCTTTGAGGGAGGGCTGCTCTGCTCGAGGTTATGTCTTTATTTTTTAGGTGAGCTTATCACCATGAACTGATTGTAGAGTCAGTGGGAAGAGAGAGGGAACAACAGGGAGTTGTTCCCTCAGTCAGGCAGTGACCTCAGCTGGGTCAGAATAATTCCCTTTTGAAGATGCCACTGAGTTCAGAGGAAGCGTGAAGTAGCCAGCAGGTACATAAATGTATCCTTGGTATCTAGGCATCTATTTAGGTATCTGCCTAAAATGAGAAGAGATTAATTCTGATTATTTTCTGACTGCTTTGCTTGAACTTCACTTGTATTTTTCTACCCATGTTCTTCAAGGAGAATGAAAACCCACCCAAGGAGCCCTCCACCTGCTGAAGGGCTGGGTGAATGATTTCATTCCTCTGTGCTTGCAGGCAGCGCTGGAAGGAGGTTGCCAGCTGTCTAATTTTGCTTCCCAATTAATAAAGGGTAAGTAGTACTTACAGAGTAAGTCCTGTGCCCTGGGTTAGTCCTTGGGGGCTGATGTCTCTTTCTTAGTGGCTTCCGATCTCCAGCCTCGTCTTTCAGCAGTGACTGTCCCAGGAGGGAATTCAACTGTTGCTGCATAGACTCCTGGATTTTGAAAGGAAGGTGCTGTGCCTTCAACAGACCCATCAATCACTGGGGCTGCGGCACGCGGCGATGTCATTCGTGTCACTTCTCATTAAGTGGATTAAAAAAACAAGCTTTGAAAACACTAGGGAAAAGTATTAATCAAATAATCATTTGAAAATGGTGCTGCAAAATAAATCTAAAACATTTATCTGACTAATGTTATTTGACCAGTTTGAGTGATTAGCTGCAAATTTGCAGAGCATAATAATTATTAACAACCGTAGGAACAAACAGCGGGCACAATCAGTGTGGCTGAGGAGACAGTGACAGCAACCAAGGGTTGTGTTTCCTGGGTGTGTTTTATCTGAGGATCTCACAGGCCCACCCAGTTGGGTGCTGGGACACGCAGCACAGACCTGTGAGGAAAGGTGCACAGAGATGGGGCAAAATCAAGCTGTTTATCTGACAAACCACTTCTGTAGCAGGTCAGGTTTGCCCAGGCATCCTGTGTTCTCTTCTGCCTCTCTTAATCAGACTGGCTGGCTGGAGAACAACACAACAGGATTTAGAACGTGCCCCAAATAGTCCCATTTACTGGCAGATGGGTTGCAGGCAGAATGGGTCAAAATACTTAGTGCTGCTGATGGGTGGGAAGAGCAGTTTATGTTTGTGTCAGCAAAAGCCCTGTGGAGCCATGAACTTCCTATGTGGACAGAGGTCCTGAGCTGGTACCTGTTTCACTCTTACCCAAGTTAAGAGCATTGTCATTGCCAGGTACTCCCCATGTTGGGTGGTAAGAAAAGGAGAGAGGGATCTCAAGAGAGGGCCTGAAACCCCCCTGGGTGGTCCAGTTCGGGGTCCTGCCCAGTCTTAGCATCATGTCGATGTGGTACCGACACCAGCTGAGCTGGTGGTTTCAGGGTTCTCCTCACCACCCTAGGTGACAGAGCATTAAAAGTGCCCAGCTAGCTGAGCTCCATGAAGCCAAGTTCCACTGCCTCAACGGCAGAGGGGTTTGGGGTGGGGGAAATCTCCTCTGTGATTCAATCCCTCCCATGGAATTGCTTATTGCTCTGGTTAACCGACGCTCGGCCACAATACAGGACGCAACGGCAGCTGGAAATGGTGTGTCAAAGAAAGACACCTTCCTTTATTAACTCTGAGATAATCTCTGACTTTACCCTTCAGAGACACGTATTAATATTCTACTTGGAAAGACAGAAAGAAAATCAATCGAGCGGAAAGCGTGGCGTGGTGTTTGTGGCAGCCAAGAAGGATTCATTTGCCTCATGACGCTTTGTTGTGACAGATGGTTACTTTGTGCTGTTTGGAGGAGGCCCATCCAGCAAAATTAAGATCTTTATTGGGAGAAGCCGTGACAGATTTCATGAGGGCAGCAGTTTTAGCAGAGGCATCCAACAAAGAGATGCAGCATTTGCAGCACCTTCTCCTTGCTGTTACAAGCTGTGGCAGCTTGTGGCTGTTCATTTGCTCCGTAGCTCTTCGCTCGCGCTCCAAGTCCCTGTAAACAGTGGCCACGTTGGCAATAGCAGGAGTTGATCAAATCCAATTCAGTTCCTGTATCTTGATGAGTTACCACTTCGCCGCCAGACCTCGCTGAGCGGCTGCATCCCGTGCTCGAGTCATTGCCGCTCCAAAGTGAAATCTGTTGATTGAACCCATTTCTCATTAACCCAGCCTGACTGGATTGCCTGTCACCGTCCCTGCTCTCAGAGTACAGCTGGTTTAATGAATGACCTGAGCTGGCCTTTCCTTAATGGAACAAAGGGACCGACATCCTCCTCTGGACCCTCCATCGGTTGTCCCCCTGCCCTTACTCAGCGCTGCAAGTGAACCTTGTCACCGGGTGGGGTGTGAAGTGTTTCTGCTTTCAGTGTGCGTTTGAAACACAGGAGCAACGCGCTGGCCTCTGCAGTTCCAGCAGCGCTGAGCAGCAGCTTTTTAAACTACTGCCGCTTTCTGCAGCCCCTCCTGGATTATTTCCTATTATTATTCATTGAGAAAAAATTCCCTCTGAATCCTGCCTGAATTCTAACCAGCGGAATTAGGTTTTGCCTCCTTCTTGCAGAGCAGAAATCAGCTTATTTGGTGCTTCTGAGGTGAGGTTTGGCTGGGTATTGATAAAAATTTGCTTTTTGCTACTGAGTCAGCCCTGGTTGAACATTAAAAAGATGATTCAATCCTAATCTAATCTAATCTAGTATAATAATCTAATAATCTATTCTAATAATATCATCTAATAATCTGATCTGATCTAATCTATCAGACCTGCTTTTTTTTGTCAGTTTTCGTGTTAAAATCAATGAACCTTCCCAACTGAAACAGCAAAGGAGCAGATTTAGAGGAACAAATATCCATAGAAAGCACCAGCGGACGATGCTGTCCCTCAGCTCTGTCTGCCCCCACCTGTTGGCAGGGCAAATAATTCTCAGTGAAAAGCAAACCACATTTCATTTGAGAAATACAGTTTCTTA
This sequence comes from Megaceryle torquata, assembly GCA_024611175.1. NCBI lineage: Eukaryota > Metazoa > Chordata > Aves > Coraciiformes > Cerylidae > Megaceryle > Megaceryle torquata. Next base: position 22,236 of record JANIJG010008471.1, on the reverse strand, counting down.
ACAACTGGAGTTGCCATTTCATGCCCCTACCCCAAATAAACGTGCTCAGTCATTGGCAAACTGCTGCAGGCGTTGGTGATCTACTGCATAACACACTGCATTTATTGACCAAAACAGAAGACCATGTCTAAGAATACGAAGTTTTATTGATTTGTTTTCTTGTAGACGGTATTTTCCCCTGAAAGCTGCAGCATGATCATGATTTGTTTTCATCTCTAACTTTTATGTATCTATTGATTTAGGATGGGGAAAACAAAAAGGAGAATTGAAGTTTGGTCTTCAGATCTATCCCTTGTTGTCGTTGCCAAGAACTTGAGAGCTTTTAGAAGGAATATAAATTCATAACCGCAGTTATTTGGGTATCGTTCCTAATGTACGGGGGGAAATGCTCCCAAGCAATTCATTAAAGATGTTCGTCTGTACCAAGGAAGGGAACACATCATGTCCCATTGCCAAGCAGACATCTAGTTAAGGTCACCTTACCCGGTAACAGCCCTGGGGGCGGCGTAGGGCTGCCCTGGCTGCTCCTGTACAGCCCTCACTTCTCTGGCACTCGTGTGGCCAGTTGGAAACACAGAAGGATGTGGATTTGTAATAGATATGGATCTATATATAGCACAAAAGTCATGTAATTAGATGCTACTCAAAGTCATGGTGCTCCCTGGAAGGTAGGTTATTTCTTCAGATCGATGCACATAAGCCAATGTATTGATCCAGTATAGAAAACTGTACTTCCTCTATGACTTCTGCTGTCAGCAGCTGCGAGGAGAAAACTGGGTCTAGGGAGGGGTGGACTAAACCATCAGACTGGAAATTGCCTTCAGTGGTCTCAGCGTGGCTGTCCAGGTTCTAGCACTCCTGCCTGCAGAAGAGAAATAACCCTGGTTCTGTTTCACAAAGGCCTTGAGGTTTCCATTTTGTTTTCTTTCCAGCAAAGAACAAATCCAGAACATTTCCTTGACACACAATTTTGCAAATTTGTTTTTCTGCCACCTCTCTCTTTCAAGCACTTTCTTCCTCTTTGGTGAGAAATGTCAGGCTCCAGAAAATTTCCCATCAAAGCCCATCCTCAAAACCAGTATAACTCCATAGGGGAAACTGGCTCCACGGCACAGTGTGTTTTGATGACCATACATAGCAGCAGAAATGTTCTGACCAGCAGGTCTCCTCCTGCAGCTTCAAAATGATGTAGAGAGCCTCAGGGAAATCAAATGTAGGAATTTTGCCAGTAAGTGAAACCCCCCATTTTGGCCTTTGCTTCCCTGACTTTAAACAGTAGACGGAAGTTACCGGTCATCAGACAAATAAGATCTTTAAAAAAGTACCATGTTCATGACACAGAACACCCAGGTGTGTTGCCCAGAGATGGGCGGTTGAAAGTCTGGAGGAAACCATTCCAGTCAATGCATCTGGCCTGCTGAAAACAAAGGCACATCCTCTGCAACTTCACCGTGGGGGTGGTGGACACTGGAGCAGGTTGCCCAGGGAGGTGGTGGAGGCCCCATCCCTGGAGACATTTCAAGGACAGGCTTGATGAGGCTCTGAGCACCCTGCTCTAGTTGAGGATGTCCCTGCTCACTGCAGGGGAGTTGGACCAGATGACCTTTGGAGATGCCTTCCAACGCAGGGCATTCTGTGATTCTGTGGTTCTGTGATTCTGTGATTCTCTGACTGCCCAGCAGCTCCCTGTTCAGCCAGTGCAGATTTGGCAGCGTGAGGCTGAGCTCGGGCAGAGGCAGCAGGAGCAGTGACGTGGTGGAGCGAAGCTGCTTCTGCACCTTGCCTGCAGACGAGAAGCTACAAGGCTGGTGTGCGAGGCTGGCTCGGGGCACGTCGGCAGCATGGGCTGTCCCATGTCTTGACACTTTAGCAACGAGGGCAAACACTTTCCCAGAGCTCACTGTCGCTGATAGGAAATCTTCATCCTGCTGAAACAAACAGAGCCTGGCCTTCCACCAGCAGCATGTTTGCTCCATGCACCGTCCCTGCATGAGGTCTCTGGGTCTCAGGTTGGGACTGAGCAGAAGTCAAAAGGGGCAGCTCACATCATTCCCACCCACTCCTGTAGCCCAGAGAAGATAGCGATGTCCAAAACTCAGAGGCAGCCCAGAAAATCTCATCCCCTCTATTCCCCTAGAAGGCTTTGCAGGGGGAAGTGTCGGCTTTTATCTCCTGCACTGGCACAGCCAAAGGAATGTCTGGGTTCAGTGACTGCTGCTGACCTGCTGAGCGACCCGTGGCACTTGGTTCCTTGGCCGGTTTCTGTGGGCAACCAACCTCTTGCCCATGTTCCTGGGCCTGATAACTGGGGACTGGCACGCTCAATGTGGTACCGGTGACCTTCTAGTGCTGGCTTGTTGCAGTGATGCTGAGGACGTCGCTGCAGCTGTGAGCGGAGGTGAATACTCGCGTTTCTTCAGTCAAAGGTTCCAGGTTTGGATCCCGTTGCCAAAAGGCTGCTGAGGGACAGAATGTAACATTTTCAAAGAGCTCAAAGATCCTCTGATGGAAGATGTTATTTGAGCATAAAGCTGCCTTATTATCCTCCGCACGGCTGAGAAGCAGGTGCACAAACCTCCATCCAAAACCTGTTTGCATGTAATTGGCATCACCTATGGAGACAAAGCCATCATTTCAGAGGTGGGAACAAAGGAAACATGAAGTGAGAGCCTGTCTGCTCGCAGAGCACCTGCGAGGGAAGATCAGCCTAAGCCACCCGAAAGGCTACTTTTGCTGAGGCCTCTTTGCTAACAGCCTGCATCTGACCCGGCCATTGGTGCCTTTTGTCATTATGCTTGATGAAAAAAAAAAAATTAAAAAAAAAAATTAAGTGAGACGGTATTATATTTCAATTAAAACTCCATGAAAATTTTGGCTGTGCTTTTTAATGTGATAATGTTAATTAAACTGTGCTCTCATGTTCTGAAGTCTTATAAAATGTCTTGGAAAATGATAAAAAAATAATAGTAGAAATAAAATGGGGTTATTTATCTATCAGGAGATTAAAGGGCTTCGTGTTTCCTTTGTGAATTTAGATTTCCAGAATTAAATGAGTGTGAAGTAATGATATTTTTCAGCAGAATCATTACCATATTTATTGCAATGGAAAGTGTGCAGCATTTCATTGTTATTGTACTTAACTCACCTAATTGTAGCTCTCCACTCGCCGAGCACACCCGCCTCACAGCAATGACTCTGCACTCCTGCTGTGAACAGATCACAATGATCTGTCCCTTTCTGCCAAGTTACTGCCAACAGGTGTTTTTCAGAGAGCTGTTCTTTCATGGGGGGTTTCAGGTGGTAGGTGCAACACTGGTAGCTACTTAAATATCCATCAGGCTTGTTTTTTTAATCTCTACAAGACCTGTTTTTATAGCACATACCATACTCTCAAAGTACTGTACATTAAAAACATGAAAGGTAGTTCATCGTACAAACATTGAACGTATAAAATCCAACTGCATTCACAGGCACAGGCAGAGGTGTTGGAGCAGATCTCTGGGTGTTCTAGTGCAAAGCCTGCAGATGTCCTTTGGATAAAGTAATGACTGTGTTGCTGTTGCGTTCAGCAAAGTGACAGTGGAGGATATTGCAGGGGTGGCACGTGCTCTGTCTTGCGTCTGCTGGTCGGTATGTCTGTACAGGGACACACTCACCTGCCACTTAAATACAGCTGGAGTAGAGCATAGCGGCTCTTCATCTGGGCATGGTGACACCACAGAGAAAGCATGGAGAGAAAAAAAGACTGATGATCCAGATCCCTGGCTGGCCAAAGCCAAGGTGCCTGGCTCTCGCTGCAGACAGATATTGCCCACTGCCCAGCTGAGGCTTTTTTCGGTCTGCCACAGGTAGGTGCCTTTGAGCTTGGGCACACCTTGTTCTTGTGAATCAGTCAGGGCACCTGCAGAGTCTGTAAAGAGAGCTCCTGATACACGGAGAGCTGAAAGCACCCTGATAAGGACAAGTAGCAAGCGTTTCCCAGCCATTTTGTATAGTTTTTAAGGCTGCTTTCTCATACTATTTGAGTAGAGCAGAGAATTACTTCAGGACAGCCCTATTTCAGCTAATGGGGCCACTCAGCAGGACAGAGCTTAAATCTGACTGCTCATCATACATTAATGCATCCCCATTCAAGTGCCTGGGCTATGGAAGGGGAAGGAAGAAGGCTATGGAAGGGGAAGGAAGAAGGCTATGAAAGGGATCCTCACCCCAGCGACAGGAATGAGGATATCTCTGCTACATCCCCTGTGACCAGGCTTTCTCCTTGTGCAGCAGCATGTTCATGGGGCTCTAACCACTGCAGGTAGCTGCCTCTCATGGGGTGTCTCCTCTTACCCCCCCAAGGCATCGGCAGTAAGATGGGCAGACAGTGACGTAATTTCTGTCATCCTGGGTTAGGGTACCAAAAAAAGGAAATCGTGGACATACTGCAAGAGAAAGGAGCTTCCCTTCCTTAGCCAAGCACTTGCCTTCAGTTTCCTGTTTAGCCATCAGTTCTTTGAGATGGGCACTGGAAGTTAGTGTGTATTGGGTCATCCTGGTTGTTATCGTGGACTTTAAGAGCAGCTGAGAAACGAGTAAAAGTGATAATGATCTGAACATTCTCACCGTGAGCACATAGTGAGGATTTTTCTGCAAATTCCCAGATTTCTGGAAGCATCTGAAATTTGGAGAGATTGTAGCAAATGCCTGTGTCCTTTTGCTGGTGGAGATGTTCAGTTGTCACGGTACAGATGGTGTTGGGAGCGGGCATTGGACAGCTCCACACCATGAAGTCAGTTTATGGCTGAATTTGATGTCCAAGAAGTATGTATCCCGATTAGCCCGAGTCAATGTTCTCATCTATATTTTCCTTCCTTCTTAGCTATCTGCTTTGATTTTGTCAGTCACAGAGTTTTTAAGATTTATCCATTAACATTTTTAATCCTGGAGTGTCGGCTGCTCTGGGCACAAACCTAATATGAAGCTGTTTGTTCATCTCTCAGAGTCTGAGCAGTGAAATAACAGTGCATAGTCTGGGCCCTCCAGAGAGGTGCAATAAAACTGTGGAATCATCTTGTAAACTGAAGAAGAAATCTCTTCTGATAACATATATTTGTCAGCCTGACATTCTTTATTGCTCTTCAAAGTCCAAACTGTAATGGGGACTTTGGGGCCAGGAGATTTTATGATGACAAGTCAGGGATGGGTCAAAAGTTCTCTTCCCTGATGGCCACTGTTCCTGATGCTTTGTACACAAAAGAGAGGAAAGGAAACTAGAGAGATATTATATTATAAAGAATATGCTTCTTGGGTGTCTTCTGGCTTTTCTCTGATAAACATGCTCCCCCTACTCCTGACGCTCCCTCACTGCTCCCTGAATTGTACTGGGAGGTGAAATATTTGTTTAGAGGAACGGAGACTGGCCCAGAAACTATGATTCAGGATCCCAGTCTTAAGGGTGGGCTTTAATTGGTTTGGCAAGAGGCACGCGATGAGTTTCAGTGACAGAGGCAGTGAACCAGAACAGATTTTCCTGTAATACCAAGATTTTAAAATGGTTTTGCAATTCATGAAGCTGTAAGCACTGCTCAACATAAAATGTGGTTTATAAGATGAGGTGATTTTTTTCCCTCTCTCTCTCTCAAAGAAAGTGTCAAAGGCTCCTGAAAATGAGCATGCAGAGAGCAGAGAAGGCCTGGGACTGGTCTCAGTGGTGCTGATGTAAATCAGAAGCCACAGCAGTGAAGTCAGTGATGTGACACTGGCGGAGGGTTAAGGTGGGTGCAAGCGGAGCTGGCTGATGCAGCTGCGCGGGGAAGCACGCGTGGCCAGGATCCGCCGCGCCAGACTCGGCTCCAGCAGCAGCCTGAATGTGCTACAGGAGTTCTCTATGAAGCCAGCTGGGTGATGTGTGGAGGTGGAAACCAGAGTTCTGCTGAAACAGTGCTTCTCCCACTGCTGGCACATGTGAGGGCAGGTGGGATGCTCTGTCAGTGCTCTGGAGTACTGGTGGCCAGGGACCTGTGCAGATTTGGACTGTGGGCACTGTGAGACTTCCTCCAAGCTGACATCAGGGAGAGGGACTGTCACAGAATCATTCTGGTTGGAAGAGCCCTTTCTGATCATCCAGTCCAACCATGTCCCCAACACTGCCAGGGCACCACTGACCCCTGGCCCTCAGCCCCACAGCTCCACGGCTTTGAAACCCCTCTAGGGATCACGAGGACTCCACCCCTGCCCTGGGCAGCCTGGGACAGCCCTGGACACCCCTCAAGGGGAAGCCATTTATTTCTTCAAGCCTCTCTGCCACGTGCACGCAGCGACTGTCGCCTCGGTCCTGACGGCAGCTGGGGATTCTGCGGTGTTTCCTGGGTCTGAAGGTATCTCAAATGGTAGCCAGGACATCACAGGATGGACTCGGTACCTTCCATCTTAAAAGAAATGTGTTCTTCATGTCTTGGAGAGCACGTGTCTAGCAGGGCTGGAGCTCCTTGGCATTCCTTCCCTTCCTCCACAGCAATGCAGGAGTCTTCCTCTCCGCGCCAGCTCGGCTGACCCGGAGGACAGCACATACCCTTTGCTCATCGTACTGTGAAGTGCCATCAGCATTTCTGGAAACCTCATTTTCAGTGTTTTCTGTGGCAATATCTGCGCAGCAGGCAACGAAGAACTGAAACCTGATATCCACTTTTAATCACCGTAAAGCAAGGCACCACGAGGGGGAGGTTTAGAACCCTTTTTTTATGCACCGCTGCTTACGTGGGAAGGGCTCATTACAACCCAAATCAATCAGTGCAGCCTGTAACTCCCAAGGGACTCCTGAATGGAATCGGGGATGCTGATGGAGACTGGGGGCGGGCGAGGGAGGGTAGAAGGATAGAACAATGGGAAGGAGTGGGAAGGTGTTACACAAAACTAAGCCTTTTTGAAATATTTTGCCTTTCTTTTAAGATTGAGGCAGCCTCCTTCAGAGACAGCCTCCTTCGGTGGGTTAGGCTGGAAGTCAGAAAGAATTTTGCGGGTGTTCAGTCTCTTCTCAGCTGAGATATTGCTCGAGGACCACAAGAGGGCAATGGAGATCGGAGCCAGAGCCGTGCCCGGGCTCTGCGGAGCGGGGATGTTGCCTCCTCGCTCTGCCCACCTTCCTTTAGAGCACCCACCAAATGCCATTCTCCATGCAGAGAAAAAGATGAAGTGCAACAATAAGAGCTCTTGGGTTTCCAGACCCGCTCGTTTGGAATCAATGAGACATTATTACAAATAAAACATATGTCTGCTCTGTAGCTAATGCTGCCTAAATTGCATTAAGCCCCCAGCAGCCTGTCCGGGCTGTGTAAGTGTTCTCAGAAAGGTGCGTGGAAGCTGTATTGATCTTTTGACTAAGTGTCCTAATGAAATACAAATCTGCTATCATTTAGAGAGCCATCTGTCACAATGAGACATAAAAAAATGCTACAAGCAGAACAATAACTGTAATTCAATTTGAGAATCCAACCTACTCTCAGCAGGCGTCGAGCGGCCGGCCCCAGCCTGTGGCCTCCGGGATCGATTCTGTTTGCTGTGTTAAACTTCATCAAAGGGTAATAAAGAAATCAATCAATAAGGTATTAAAGAAATTTCCAATTATGGGTAAGGTACTTGTTGCAGAAGACCTCTTTAGCCCAGTGTGGTGATTTAAAGTCCATCTACACAGTTCAAGTTCTCTGGCCAGTGGCAGAGTAATTTAATGCTTGTGGCACTATATTGTCCAGTGTACTGGTGAACTGCTGGAAAAGAAGTAGTGCACAACTGCTGAGAAGGAAACTGATGACAGCAGGTTAATGGAGAGGTCATTTTCCTAATACTTTCCAGGCCACTGGTGATGCAGGACTCCCCTACTTGAGAGTTTTCAGGAAAATTAATCCAAATTAACTTCTCGAGTGGGTTGGTTAAACCATATTAGCCACCTATGTGGACAGGCTCATTCAGAGATAAAATGGCCTTTAGTCAATTGAGCTTCTGTTCAGTTTAAGCTCCGGTTCATCAGAGCACTTGAGTATTTGCTTATGTCTCCAGAGGATGGCTGAGGCACGCAGTCTGCAGAGCCACTCTGCTTAGGGCTGGACTTGCACAACCCCATGGCAGTGAGGCAACTGGTCATAAATGGTCCAACGATGGCTCTGGGATCTGTTTTTCAGTCTTTCCTGGTTTAGTTGCAAGGCTTCAGGGCAGGGTCTTGCCTTAGTTGGGAGGTGACAGCACACAGCAGGGGGATGCTCTGCTCCAGCCGGCTGAGCTGCGGCTGTATCGCGCTAGGGAATGCACGGTCTGGTGGTACTTTCCTGGCCCTTTGTGCCCATGTGTTTCAGTTCCTCTCCGTCTTTCTTACCTGGTTCTTCACAATAGACCTGTGAGGGACAGGT
>JANIJG010008470.1:248343-290980 GCA_024611175.1 Megaceryle torquata | reverse complement strand
CTTCCTCCCTTCCTCCCTTCCTCCCTTCCTCCCTTCCTTCCTTCCTTCCTTCCTTCCTTCCTTCCTTCCTTCCTTCCGTCCGTCCGTCCCTGGGAACTGTGCAAAAGGCCTACAGTTCAGAGTCAGCATCCTGCATCTTCCCTCCCTAATGTGCTTGAATGCTTGCTCTGAGAGTAGTGATTTGTGAGCTAATTTAAAGTTAGATTTTAATGTTTATATTTCACAACCAACCTCCCCCTCAAAAGAGCCACTTGCAGTCTATGAGTAAGTTCCTCCTATCAGCCTATTGTTTTTTATCTTGGGAAGTGAAAATACTGATTCCTAGAATGGCAGATGGCAATTGTTAGTTATGCACTGAATTTTCTTTCACTCTTCTCCCTCCAAATGTCATAGAAACCAAACTTTTTTTCATTTTGTCCCAATGTGAATTTTTTTTCTGAGAGGCTATTTGGATTTGACTGTGACCACAGCACTCTTGGCAGGCTCATAATAGACCTATAAACTCCCCAGTTGTGAGCAGCTGTTGGATGAAAGCGTTAGTTTAAAGAATAGTTTCAGGGTATTTGTAGAAAATTCTGAAAGTCATCTTACCCATTGGATTTTCACACAGTGGCTTTTGCATCACTGTCACAGTTACCCCTATGATTTCCCCATATAATCCATTTGAGTATGAATCTTATTAACATATCTTTGTTTATAATTGTCTTCAAGGCAAAAATGTGGAAGGATTGCAATTCCAGAATGTTGTAAATCCCAATAACATGACCAAAGAGAAGTCTGGAAAACAAGGGGGAGAAGCAACACTGAGGAAAAAAGGAAGTTTCTAACAAGATGAAAAAGGGACTATACTGTCCCAGAGGTTTTGCTGAGTGCCACCAGTCCCAGCCTGCTCCTTTGCGCTTCTCCACCATGTCTCCTTCCTGATACACAATTCTGGAGGGAGGATATGAAGTGTTTGAAAGGTTCCTGAATGAACCTCCCCTTCCAAACAGAATAGATGGCACTTTGTAGTGAATCACTTACGCATTTGTTGCAGCATGCATAGCAGAATTGTTTCTTCCAGCAATGAGACTAAGACCTAAATGCCAGATCCAGATTCAGCCTTTCCTAAAGTTCAGGGGTGTTCCTGTCTATTGGCTGCACCAAATCCCTTCCCTTTTGCCATAACCAGTATTTGTGACCCTCTGTGTCTGGAGGAGCAATGCTGTTGACTAGCACTGCCATTGTACACATCACAGTGGAAGTTAACTCGGAAGGCAGATTTTTAAGAGTCTTCATTTTGCCCAAGAAAATGAAAACAAAAAGCACACTTTACCCCTTCCTCCTCTGGCCAAAAAATTGAATTTTGAACTCAAATTGATTTCAGTCCTGTGAGAGTGACTTTACCAGGCAGGACTTCGGGGCGTTTTCAGTTTGCAGGCTAGTTGTTTACTAAATCTTACAGTGTTTGCCATTTCTTTGAGAACAAGCTAAAGCTGGGAGTGTGAGTGTGCTGGGAGACTTAGTGCATCTGGCAGCTGCAAAATAATGATTGTCAGCCAGTGTGTTTATGAAAGAACAAGGCAAAGAAAAAGTTATAAAGTATATGGTCATAAACAGCATGTCTCCAGTATTGTCTTTTCCCAAGCAACTTCTGGAGTATATGGCATCTGTGAACAAACCTTGCACTGGTATTAAACTTCAGCAAAAGTTTTGACAGAGCTCTGTCTCTTCTTGTACTCTTCTGACCTTATGTGTAGCTAGCTTGATTCATGTCTTCCTCATTTGCAATTTCTCTCTGTGAGATCAACATTTTTTATCATCAGCAGCTAGCTCACATTTTATTTTGGTGAAATCTGCTAATTTTGCTTCTTAGCAAAGTAACAGAAAATTGGCCTCTAAATTTGTGAAGAGCTGGAATAGATAAAATTTTTGTGACATGATCAGGCCCCATTGGCCCTTTTGACCTCAGTCATTCAGTGGTGGAAATATAGCCTGGCCCATCTGCACCAACATGTCTCCTATGCCAATTTTCTATGCAGGTACCAAAGTCAGAGCAACAGCTTGATTTCAAAACAAAGCCAAAAACTTTCCGCAGACAGCATCTCATGTATTCCAGGCACTTCCAAAGGGAACGAGGTCCTTCTGGCTTCAGGCCTTTCTCTCTTCTGCACAGCTTACCTTCCCTTGCTCATCGGTTGTACAGACTTCTCTGCATTTTCACAAAGTCAGACTCACACACTCAGGAAGAGGGGTTGGAAGAAAACATTTGCATATGGCAGACCATTGGTAATTTAGTCACTGAGGTGGTAAAGAGACAAGAAATGATGCTAATGACAGTAGTGTGTCATAGAATTCATTTTTTCATTTGCCTTTCATTTATGCATTGTAGCCATATGAAGCTAGGACAGATGCCTTGCAAATCTTTGTGTGTCCACCCCAAACACTGTCTGAATGTTTAAATAATCTAGCACACTGCTTTGAAATGTTGCTTATCATGATTTTCTTTCTCTGCTTTTGTGGTACCCTTCAGGTTAGATTACTCACTCAGGATATTTTTTTTCTGTTTCCCAGTCTATGGTATGTGTCTGCTTACTTTTAAATAAGTGCCAAAGCTGTTAATGATCAGTCAGACACCAGTGCAAAAGTTCAAGTTCTGAAATGTCCATTCCTTTCTCTCTGTCTATTGTCACTTTAAGTGGAGTGAGGAAATCTATAGTTTGTTACTGCTGTTTCTCAGGGAGACTTTAAAAGCCTAAATGCCTTTAGACGTGTTGAGTGAGGCTCAGAAGAGGTGTTGTCCTGACAACAGTTTAGATGGAATTTATTATAAAGTGTATTTCCTTTCAGTATCAGGCTCTTTGGCTTGTTAAGGCTAAATGTATATACATTGATATATATAAAATCTGTCATGGTTTAGCGTCAGGGCAGCCCCTTTAGACCTATGAAAGATGGTCTCTGTTAACCCCCCTCCCTCCTCAAAGGGGAAGAGAAAGGTAATAAGGGAGAGAGTTAGTGATTAGAAAAGGAATCTAGAACAGCTTTAATGAGAATAATAATAAATAGAATATGTACAAATATATACAAAACCAGTATCGAACCCAACCCCCCTGATGGTAATTACATCACCATCACCACTGATGCTGTGGAACAGGCACCGGGGGGTCCCAGACTGGGCCCTGCAGCAGACGGGAGCTGTGTTCAGGAGCTGGATTCTGCTACCGGGTTCAGGAACACACCGATTGGGATCAAAGGCAGAATGGACAGAGTCCTCCTTGGATGCTCTGAGGAAGGAAATGAAAGAGGACCTAAGCCAAGCCGAACAAAGCTGGCAAAGCGATCCAAGAGGGGAGAAGAGCCACAGACCCTCCGGATCCCTCTGCTTTATCCCAAATATGACGTATATGGGATGTAATACCTCCTTGGTCAGTTTGGGGTCACCTGTCCTGTCTGCTCCTCCCTGCAGGTGCAGCCTTTCGTTTTTCTGCACTCCCAATGTGTCACACAAGATCCAACAGGGGCCTTGGTCTGCACCCCAATCCTTGGTAGTAACTCTAACCATGGGATATTATCACTGCCAGCAGCAGACACTGTCTGTGCAAACAGGCTGCTAACTTCAGACTGTGCAGTTAGAAGAACTGAGCTGAAAAGTAACATCACTGAACAGAATTAGTTCTGTTCTCACTCAAACCAGGACAAAATGGAATTGTCGTATTCCTCATCTAGAAATGAAATGACTGCATGCTTCAGCTGTTGCATTATTCCCAAGATTATCTGGCTACTTTGGTATAGAGAGGATTATTGTGAAATTATGAACTCGTTGCAAAATCTCTGCAGCTCTAAGAGGTAAAAGAAATCTATGAAAGTTTAATTAATAATATTCCATTCTGTTATATTTATAATTTAACATTTTTTTTAATATCCTGGAGGCAAAATTGTTTTTCTTTTTGTGTTGTATAAAAGGCCTTCCAGAATGGCTTAATATAAGTCTTCAGTACATACACATGAATCCTTTATCCCCAGAGATATAATTAACTTATTTCTGGATTACATTCTCTCTGTATGACAGCAACATCTGAACAACATCACGTTGAAAATGCAAGAGTCATAGAAATGACAGATGGAAATGACTTGTTAGTTCTCTGACTTCTTCCATTAGCATGGCACAAGATCATTCTTCAACATATCACCATAGTGCTGAGATCATTCATTTTCTCCTCTTTAGGATATTCCATTATATATACAAAAATCAGACATTGATTTCCCTAAAACTCAACAGATATCTCTCAAGTTTGGTACTCCTTTGAGAAGAGACGAGCCTTTGGAAAACCAAAGGAACACAGCAAAACTAAGCTTTTCTAAAATAGGAGGTTTTAAACAAGTCTGATGACTAAAAGAACCTGCCCTAAATGCCTAAAGATCCTTCTGCCTGCCAAAAATCCTCCCACCTCAGCTTCCCACAAACTTTTATTAGCAAATAATTTTAGAATTGTTTTCCATAAGAAACTTTTTTGATTTACTTAAGTGTTGCAGAACCACCTACTTTTCCAATTGAACTATCTTTTAAAGGGACATGTGAAATGTTTTCTGTTAAAGATCCACACTAAATGGATTGTTATGTCTACTTCCCAGCATAATGCAAAGTCTTATCTGCTCTGTTTGTTACTTTTAAGCTTCCTAATTTTATGAAATGTGAAAATTCAAACAGTTTTTTATTATATGCCTGGGACTGAAAATGCGTAAGTGTCACTTTGCCTTTGAATACAGTATAATTTAAAGCAAACATTTTAAAAATGACTTAACTTTGCCCTCTGAAAATCATTAATGACTTTCAGTTCCAGATGCCTGATTCAGTTAGCAATGCTGGAGACCACAGGTATGAATCCAATGTAGAGTAGGAATCCAGTGGATGCTTCCCCATCCATTGAGACTGCCTTATAACAGTGCTTGCAGGGCTAACGCATATTTTTCCCTCTGTGCTAAACCCGTTTTTCTTCTGATTTGAAACAAAAGCATGATCTCAATTATTTGGCAAGTCCTTAAAGCTGTTATTCTGCACTTAATAAGGAGAGAATAACAATTCTGGTGGTTTTTTTTTTCCACAGTTCACCATGTCTAACTTCTAAGCATAATCCCTGCATGAAGTGCTAAGCCTCAGTAGAATGCATTATTTTTCAATACTACTGTGTCATGGAAAATGCTGTTACTGTGCATTGTTTGGCATTCCTGCCATCTTCCATACCATCTTGTCTGCCTCTCACAGCTTAATAAATCGATTCCTTAATGATTTAGAGACTCTTGATAGATGGCTTGTGCCATCTTAGAAGAAATGCAAATTGATAGTATCAACAGTTATTTTATCATAATTGGTTGAGATGCTCAAAATTACTTTTAGAAAATTGAACAGACCTATCTGTAGCTCTTCCTCACTACCCAGCTTAGATATAAGTTCAGAAACATTTTATAAAAGTGATCCAGAATAATTCTGAACAAGTGAAGAATCACAGAAATTGTCATGATAAATGCTATTGGAAAACAAATATATTTTGAGCTAAAATAGATTCCCCCCCCCGAAGGACAGAAAAACATAGTACAAGAAAATGAGGCTGTTTGCCTGTTTAGAATTCCATCATCTGTAGAGCACGGCAGTAATCTGATATACAGCTGACCTAGTCCCATGCTACTGCACAGGGCTCGGTGGAACTGCAGTTCAAGGCTTTGCTTTTTGCTCCCAGGCTGGCTTTGTGCTCGGTCTCTTGGTGCTCTACGTTACATCCTTAGCCAATTCAGCAGCAGTATTACACATGCTCACGAGGGAGTCTCTGCGTGCAGCCTTTCCTGCTAGGAAAGATGGGCTGCCTCACATGAGACCTTGCATGTGGGAGGAGTACACAAAAGAATAGGATGATTCAGAGTCCTTAGAAAAGCAAAATGTAGCAGCAGACTGATTGTTGGAGCTCCATCTGTACAAACTAGGTTTGATTCCCAATATGGGAGGGCAAAACCATAGCCAGTTTGTTGATTATCTTCCCATCAGACCTTCACTTAATTTCTAGCCTTTGCAGTGCTAAGACACTGTAGGGTTGTCTTTGCTGGAGGGCAGAAGATAAAAACAAGCCAATTCCATGTTTTGTTTCAATCCAATTGCCACAGTAGCTGCTCGCTTTTATGTTAAAAGATTTGGCTTGATAGTGTCTTTTTATCTTTCCTTTTCCTTTTCCTTTTCCTTTTCCTTTTCCTTTTCCTTTTCCTTTTCCTTTTCCTTTTCCTTTTCCTTTTCCTTTTCCTTCCCTTTCCTAAATAAATATTAATTGGGCATGTAAATATTTCCACATACTGCTTTGGCATTTGCAGTTCAACCTCAGCCTTTGTGTCAGCTTACACTTCTAAGATGTGAATAGTTGCACTACCATAAAACAGGAGTTGAGGTTACAGATTTCCTTAAGGATGTTCAATATCAAGAGACTCATGAATTCCCACAGGAATCCCAAGAAATCCCAACACTTCACTGGCTCAGTAAACTTCTACTTGTGCTTCAGTCAACCCAATCTTTTGTAAGGCCTCATATTTCTGGAAAAGCTATCAGTGAACAACATCTGCCTGCACCAGTGCCCATTTGATACAAAGAACTTCTGGCTGGTTCCACACATATATCCCATGTCTAAAGCAGGATGACTGGAAATATCCCAGTGTCTGTCATGTAGTATATTATTACCAGAAAGCTACATGATTTCATCAGAGAAGGTATAGGAACTCTAGATTGACTTATATGACTGGAGTAACCATTTTAGATGTTATAATTGTTTTCATAGGTGTATAGAAAAACTAAGTGCAGATGTTTGTTGTTTTTTTGGTTTTGTTTTTTATTTGTCACCATTTGCTCCATTAAATCAGGCTATAGCATCAGGTGAGTCAATATTTTCATCATTATTTTAATCAGAAGATGTTAATTTAAATAAATTAGCCAAGATACTATTTCCCTAGTAGTGGATCTAGGTTCCTGCAATTTCCACTTAGGCTCCAGTTGAGTTGGTTGAGAGTAAGACATACACAACCAATACTACAGTCTTGCATATGGATTTCATTTTGAACCTTAACGTGGAGGGTGAGTGATGTGACTATTCAGTCTTTCCTGAGTTGGTAACATAATTAAGGCAGGAGATGCATTTTGTGTTCCCTGAAGTAGTAATGGGGGGACCAACCAATGCATTGTGATTCTCCATTTTTTAAAAGCTCAAGCTAATTTAAGATTTTATATTAGATAATGCTGGAGCCTCTTAGTTTAATCTTCATTTTATGTGATTATTTCTCATAGTGATGACAGATGTTTTAGGGGATCCAATCAGATCCAGTGGTCTGGATCTACATTAATTAAATACTCCCACCCACAAACTAAAAACTATGAAAAAGCTGTACAAAGAATTAAAAAAGAGCGTGACAACCTAAAGAATGGTAGAACCAATAAAGTTTTTAGCATGTGACTAAATATTTACTGAAGAAAAATTCCTCTGCATTTGTTCTCATTGACTTTTGTCTGTTTTGAGCCAAAGAGTTGGATTCTAGTAGCTTTGATGTTTGCTGTATCACAGACCTTGGCATTACTAATTCCTTGATGCCATGGGAAAGTACCTGCCTGTCAGACGGGGAATTTTACTTGATGCATGAGATTCTCCAGGGTGTGTTCTGGGCTCCCTCAGATATCCTGACCCAGCTCTTTTCCTTGTCTTAAGGCAAGCAGTTGATGCCAGAAGAGAAAAAGCATCAGGAGAAACACAAAAACTTTTAACTCAGGTGACTTCTAGAATATTGGCTTCTATCCAGGACAGTCTTTGGGGATCTCACATATGGAACCTCTGAATAAGCACAAGCAAATGTTAATAAAGGAAGACATTTAATGGCTACTGTGGTATGAATAATATGAATATGGTATGAATAATATATTTTCCCTTGGGGTAAATCTATTATCACCAAATGATTGAAATGAGACTAGTCATTGATCTCTCTGAAGATGGCTGCACAAGCCTTCATTAAAATTGACAGCATGCTGGGAAGTGATGTAGTTCTGAACTGCCTGGAGTTGTTGCAAATGTGTTGAATAGGAGGCTGAACATGCCAACACAAATCCTTTTCCCCCCAAGGTTCAAAGTCTAAGAGGAGAGAAATACAACTGTAGCTAATGACTGGCTTGAGAAGGAGCCCTCGGAGTTTGTGACATCAGCATTGTCACACCATCAGCAGCCAAAGCTCCAGTTTGAAAACCAGGTGCAGCACAATGTCAAGATGGCAAAGTTTGGGGCAGAAGCAGTGCATAAGGTGGTGTCATTGAGTTGATTTGTCAATCTGATAGATATCTAAGGAATACTACAGGGAGGTCTGCCTGTTCCTGCCTTCTACCCTGGAGATTTACTCTCAAGGAGTACAGTCAGCTTTGCATGTTCTTAGACACATTGTGGACTTGGAGAGACAAGAGATAGTGAATTCGAACTCAGTGGCATTGTTGTGTTTTTCTGGCAAGTCTTTTCTTAATAAGTATAAATTATTTCCATCTACAGCAGAATTGAATTCAGACCAGAACAGAGGATCTCAGTCTGCTCATTCTGTGGGAGGGCTCAGATTGGGATGTGGCTCCAGCCTTTTTGGCTTAAACCCATTTCTTGTCTGTGTTGTGGTTTTATGAGTTGATATAGCAAATATGTGACATTTGCTCTCCTTTTTCTTCTCTTGGAGTTTTTAGAGAGATGAGATTTCCCGCTGTAGTATAAGTCAGAAAACAACAAAAGAAGTCGTCGTCTGAATAATAACAGGCATTCTGTGCAGAATTATCCATGCTTGGAGCACAACAATTATTTGCAGCCTCCTAAAGGTTAAGGATGTGATGGATGTTAATGCGCAGACATTTGTGGTTGTTCATTAAACAGCTCCTTTTGGGGAAGAGCTGAGACACAAACATCATTTTCCCCAGTGGATGTTACCAAGCTATTAAGTTCCTTTCTATATCTCAGGAGTTTCTAATGGGACATCATTACTAGCACAAAAGAACCCACTCTTAATAAAGAATCTCAGTACAGTGATATGAAAGATCAAATTGAGGTCAGACAAGTTCTTTCTGGTAGCTATTTGGAAACATGAAAACATAATCTAAAAAGGAAGTTTAAAGATCCTTTATTGGACACACAATCCTGGTGTTTTTAGTCAGATGGAGAACTGACTTTGATATTACAAGTTTAGTGCATAGAGAC
Source organism: Megaceryle torquata (assembly GCA_024611175.1). Classification (NCBI taxonomy): domain Eukaryota; kingdom Metazoa; phylum Chordata; class Aves; order Coraciiformes; family Cerylidae; genus Megaceryle; species Megaceryle torquata. The sequence continues at coordinate 281,762 of JANIJG010008470.1, read as the reverse complement.
CACTGATACCATCCCTCCATCTGGGACAGTCTCTTTAAAAATGCATTTGCTAGGCAATGTATCCATCTGCTCATGACTGCAGAGAGGAAATAGTTTGGATTCTGGAGAAAAGCTTCAAATAAAAAAAAAAATAGCAGGTAGTCTACTGGTGTGTTAGGAGATTGTCAGTATTGCATTCTAAGTGGGATTCATCACATCTAGCTTTAGGCAACTGAAAGTTAGGCATCTAATCTAATCTGGTTTCATGGGCATCTTTTCTATGCACTAGAGATGGACACTTCCAGCAAGTTACTCACCTCTTTGAAAAACAGTGCCAAAGACAGCTGGAAGGATTACCTTTCTGAGTGGTCCTTTCCAGTAGTTATAGAGGTAACATGGAAAACTGTGGGTTAGACAACTATATTTTAGATTAAATGAATCCCTGAATATCTTCCCATTGTGGTGTGGAGAGGCCTTGACTGATATAGATGCTGTTGGAGATAGGAAGTTGGACCAAGCTAGTCAGAAGCGATGATCTAAATGTTTGTGCATCAAAGTCTGTGACTCTGTATTTTTCACTTAAAAGTCAGAACAGGTAAGCAAACAAGTGCCATACTAAAGTATGAAATACACTCCTGTCTGAGCAACAAGCACATTTTCTGACCACTTAAAATTCCTGAGGGCCATGCAGCTGCTACAAGTGTAATGCTTAAAAGTAGTCCCATGTTATTTAAAACTGTTAGTTTTAAGTGTCCTGATTTCTAAAATTACCTACAATTCTCTCGTGTTATGCTTTTGATGTTTTGTGGTTGGGGTTTTTTGGTTTGGTTTGGTTTGGTTTGGTTTGGTTTGGTTTGGTTTGGTTTGGTTTGGTTTGGTTGTTTCTTTGTTGAGCTTTTAATACTGTCACCCATGTCCCCTTGGTGGACACTAATTGTCATAAGTCACCAACTTCAGGGCCTATCCACAGTGTTGTCTCAATAAACAGGACATTTATGCAGACCGTAGGCCTTTGTGCAGCTTTGGAGTGTAGGGAACAAGAAAAGATGGATACTGAAGAGACTGATTTTCTTGACTTTTTTGTATTTCTTGGTAATAAACAACAGGTGAGAATTCATCCCTCCCTTTCTCCCCAGAGTATCTAAAATATAAACAGAATCAACTGTTTTTGTTTTTGTTTTCAGCATGCTTTTCTCTGTTGGTTATATATATATTATTTATTTATTTATTTATTTATTTAATTTCCTTCATGAGATGTCAGAAGCAATTAAAAAGAAGTTGGAACTGTTCCCTTTGGCCAGAGCCAATTTCACTCATGGTACAGTGACCTGACTCTAACTGATACTTCCTTTGCTGCCAAATATTCCAGATAGACATCTAAATTCAGCAAAGAAATACTACAGTGTGTGTATAAGTCTCTTATATACTTCTGGTACATCTGCTCTGTTATACCTGCCTAAAAATGACAATAGCATTGAATTGCTGCAGTTGAAAGGCTTGTCAACACTGTAGCACTCAGAACCTGTCTTATGAAGCTATTATGCAAAATGCAAATGCTCAGCTATGTATTTCAACCTTCAAACCTCTGCCAGATTTCATACGCTTGCCTGTTATCTCCTTGATCCACGGTACTGTTCTGAGATTGGAGTTACATATTTTATGTTATGTTTAAGCTAAGGAAACAATTTTTCCCTTATTTTGATTGCTTACATTCTTAGAAGAGGGTTTGAAAGGCAATGGATAAATATGCACTGATAATTTTGCACTTCAGTTTCTGTGTGTACAGAATCCTGTCCACACATCCTGCTGCTATTGCACATATGAATTAAATACTATCTTCTGTACTTAGGTGAGTAAAGTTTCCTGCTGCCAAAGGCAGGAATTTGTAGGTGAAGGCTTTGAAGCGTGCACTTTAAAGCAAGCACCTGCTCCTTTGCAAATACTGCAGGATGTATCACACAAACGTACAGATTTGTTACATCCAGATGGTCAGTATTATAGCATTAAAACTGAGAGATAAATATACCCCGCTTTAAAAGGCGTAGATGGTTCTAAAAGCAGTTAGATAGCTCACCAGTGTCAAGGAAAAGCTTCCAAATACAAACTATCCAGCTGGGAAAGGTAGGAAATTACAGCGATTCATTGTCATGCTACCATTTTTTTCCCTAGAAAATACTTTGCATTTCCTCCTGTAAAGCTGATTATATACCCTGGCCTTCACCAAGGAGATTGCTTTTAGACACCAGTTGTTTCCATATGGAGAAAATATGGATGTGGCAGATCCATCAGACTGAATCTAACAAAAGTCAGCATGAGTATCAGCATACTTTAGCTGACCTCAGCAGACCAGTATGGATTCTTACAACAGCAGAAGTGGTCCATTCTTTAGAATATCCTTTAGTTCAACTTGTTTTTATCCAGAAGCCTAAATGCTGGATCGGTTTGCTGGAAGACATCTAAAGAGCTCTTACATCTTCAGATACCATAGAGAGCTCTCTGTTTAATCAAGCACTTCCCCCTCAGCTCATTTCTTGATGGTTTGTCTGCCAAGTCCAGGACTTGGTAAATACTAGCATATGGCACGTTCTGTAGCTGGGTCTGAACTAACTGCCACCTCTGCAGTACCTCCCCATGATGTATGCCTCAACTGTTATACTTAGCTATGTGGCAGCTATGCAGAATTTCAAGGCAGAAAGAGTTACATGCAGATGTCTGAGGAAAGATGGTAATGCAGTGCTTGCTGTCACTGGAGAGTTCCCAGACTTACATACATATTTCAGAGGTAGGTGTTTCCTTTTAGAAAATTTCCAGTAAGGAAGAGACAACAAGCTTGCACTTATTTCTGGTTTTATTTATTATTTAAACAAGTGTTTCTGATGCAGATGTAATTTCTCAGTTTGTGATTTATTATTTTACCTGTCTTTCAATAAGAATGACAGCACATCACTACTGTAAGCAGTGAGGTGTCTTGTTTCATTTTAACTGGTACAACGTGCTAGCTTTGGGAGCTTCCGCTGAAAGTCTTTTAGCTTTCCACAGGAATATTTTGCCACAGGTACCAGGCACACCTCTGTCCCTTACAGCAGCTGTTAATTTAGGAACCGCAGTACTCTTCCTCTTCTCTAGTTGCATGGGTGGCACAGGCAGCTATTTTTTCCTTACACTGAATTTTTACATTTGGTGCTGAAATGGAGCGCCTCTTTATTCCTACTTGCCCCTTAAAATAGGGCTTATGATAAAGATTTACATGATGGATAAATGAGGGCATTCTGAAAATGGTTTATTTTCATGCTTGGAAGAACACAATGCATCCACACATTAGCCACTAATGTACTGATTTTTATGCATAACTCCCTCTTGTCCATATGTCAACACTTCTAGAGTTATGAAGTTGAATACCTTAGAAATGTTAGGAAACACCAGACCTTAGGTTGGCTCTTTAGTCTTAATTTGCAGGGTATTTTTGCATATGCATTTTCAAAGTTTTTAATAATTGCTAATTATCCTTTAAATTTATTGCTAACAGAATAATGAATACAAGTTCTTCAATAACATTGCAGGGAAGAAAATTTCCAGTGCTATTTCTGAAGCATGTGTGAAGAGATATTAGCTTAGCTTACTGTATACTTTTCCAGTAGCTGATAAAGTAGCTGATACTTTTCCTCCTTTCCATGATGGTTAGTTTTGAATTTGGTCAGAGCTGTTTTTTATTTAGTTACTAAAATCCTCTTTAAGCATAATTTTATAAAACTATAAATTCTGATTTTGATTAAATGAGAGGCATTGTTTTTTCAATGTAGTTTGTATTTTTTAGCTTTCACAACAGAAGATATTTCCTTAGTTTGTCACATAATGTTGAGGTGATTTGTCTTTTCCCAACAGTTGTTTTGGGGCTCCGAAGAGATCAAAAAATGACCAGAATGTCCATTAAAGTGTTTGGATTCCAGAATGGTGCTGCACAATTACTGTGCTATTACCACTTTACAAAAAGATAGTGTTTTTTTAAAATTGCTTCTGTGTACCATTTAAAGCCACTAGATTTGAGGATTTGTTATAAAATAAAGGATGTACCTACATGTTACTTAATCTGCAGCATGGGATTAATACAGTCACACAAGTGCACAAAAAAGTAATAATAGCATGTGAAGTAACATAAAAAAGAGATGAAAATTATCTTGTCAAGCCTTTAAAGTGTAATAGCCAAAGGATGGAAACACAGTAAAATAATATTTATATGTCAGAAGTACTTTTGGCATCTGTTCTTTATTGATGAGAATAATATTTATCGCCATCTGGATTTCCTAATTCATTTTTCTGATATTGCTTATCTGGGGTTGCCATAGGACACAAACAGCTGGATTAAATTCCATCATGTTGTGTCACTGTGACTCATTTATTTTTCTCTTATCTATGAAAATATCTTGGTTGTAAATAATGCCTCCCTCTTTCCCTTTTTGAAGTGCTTCACTCTCTTGCAGAAGTAGTATGGTCTTTGTTTCTTTCTCCCTCTCTTGTCTTTCTCTGTTCCTTCTTTTTGTTATTTTCCTCTCTTATATGTCTCAGATTCCCTCTCCCATTTCCTCTTTTGCTCTTGTTTCTTAGCTCCACAAATGCTAAGTAGCTTTATGGATATGTTTTAGCCTTCTATATGAGATCTAAATATGTGTTTAATGTTGACCAAATAATAATAAAAATAATAATGTATTTTATAATGTGAAAGGTTAGTTAAACTTTGCTTAAGTTTCTCAGCTGAGATTTCAGTCCACTAAATTCAGAAACTTTGACCTGATGACACTGGGACAAGGCTTTATGGCTGATTTCCTGGAAATATATTGCTGTGCAAGCACATAAGGGATTGAACATTTGATGGTTAATGGGATGCTTAATGTATTGGTCATCCTCAAGCTTTTGTACAGTGTCTGAAGCTCAATAATCCTGTATAAGATTGTAGTAGCTGCATGCAAAAGAAATAATTGCAGAAATATGATTTATTAGTCAAATATGAACAGTCATAATGAATGCTATCTTGACTATATTTCTTCTCTACTAGGCCAACATCAATGATTGCCATTTTAAAAAATGTGTTTTATTCCCAAACTAAATCATACACACAGCACTTTCTTTGAAACTGTGACTGGGTTTTTTTGGGTTTTTTATTCCAAACTGGATATTTTAGGAGTATCAATTCAGATGTAGCTGGAAGTCTTTCAAAAATGTAGATTCAAATCTGCCTCAGATTTTGGGTCAGACCACAGTGTGGCCATTTTGTGCATATTTATTTGAAAAATGCTATTTTTTCATTGCCAATGGCAAGAGCTAAAAGGAGATTCCTTGTTTGTTTCATGAGAGGGGACTCTGGACAGTGAAAATGGTTATTGTTCCACTGCAGAATCTTAGTGTTGCACAGATAATTTGCTTTCAGATGTTTTACTCAGATTTTGTATATTTTTAATCTTTCAAAGTAGCATGCAAGGTATTGCTGCAAATATAATAGATACTGTTCTAACCACTCAGGACTAATGTTTTAATATAACATTGAGTGAAGAGACGTTTTTTTAGGTCAGCTGCTGCAAAATGGGAAAACTCTGAATTTGGGGCAGAAATCCTTAACCGCAGTTTGACTCTCATCCATGCCTGAAGAGGTCCAGCCCATCTGTGGTGCTCTAATACCCATCTGAATTTCACGTAGCCTTCCCTGTACCTGTCCCGAAGGTATGTCTCTGGAAATGACCCATATAGGCATAAGTGCACCTACCACAAAGAAACAGATCCTGTAGCTCTACAAGGTGTTCCTCTGTGGGCTGTGATGGAAGCTCAATGTTACCACAGCATTGTAAGGGCATCAAGTTAAATATGTAAACATGAAGGGGGAGAAGAATGGAGGATCAGCTCTGTTGTGGTTCCTGGACATCAAAGCTAAGGCTTTGCTGGAGGATGCAGACATATTCTGCACAAAGTCTAGGGAAGAGATGGAGGAACTGACTGGGGAGAGAAACAGATCTAGGGCATACCTGATCAGTATGCCAACAAGGACAAACTGACATTATTTAGGTCATTGTGAAGGGATCAGCAACCTTATATTGGGTGAGAGAACAGTCACTGCATTCTAGGTGCAAGCCAGGAAAGATTTCTTTTGGGAACAAATACATGTAAGCATGCATGCAGGAGCTGGTATTAGTATAGTCTACTGCATGCATGGAAAACTGGTATTAAAGATGCAAACTAAGTTCTGTCATTAGCTGTGGTAAAGGAAAGGAAAACAAGATAACTTATAAAAATACATGCACACCAGTATGCTGCTTCTTCAGCTAGCACTGTAATGCTTACAGTGTTTTCAGAAACAGCCAACAAGTCTAAAAGTTATCACTGGCCTAGGAAATATTTTCTGCATGGGTTGTGACACTATTTAGTCCAGAGAACTTGTAAAGCCTGCTGAAAATACGGGTCCAGCATCTGGCTGCCATGGATGGAAAAGAGGAAGGAGTGCTGCAAAAACACATCTATGGTGGTTCTATGGAGCTTAATCCTAGTTTAACATCCTGTTTATACTGGCCTCAATTTTACTCCACTTATGGGTAATGATACCAGAGAACATCTCATGAATCAGGAACTTGAATAACTCTGTCAGGTTTCTCAGCAGTGTAAACTTCCCCTTTGCTGTATTCTCACCAGTTGCTTACTATCCTGTTCAGTCATTAATCCCCTCATAATTCATGAGATGATGAAGTAGCTCTTTGTAGAATGATGCTTTCCTTTTGGCCATCTTGTTCTGCTTGGCTCTCTGACAGGTGATGTTGCATGGGGAGAATCTGGAATATCTAAATAAAATAATAGCGCTTCATTAGAAAAAAAATAGTGGGGTTCAGGTTGGGTTGTTAAATGGTATAAACTTAGCTACAGTCTACAGAATGTAGTCTTCTCCTGTGTACACAATCTACAGTCCACAAGACCATTTTTGCTTTCCTGCTTTGCTCAGGTGTTAATATTTACCCCATCGACCATAGACATGCATACATTGGAGAACCTGAGAACTGTGGTGATTTAATGATTTTTGTTTGGTTGGGGGTTTTTCATTTTGGTATGTGTTGAGGTTTGGGTAATTTTGAAGTGGTATTGTGCTAATTGAAAGAGCAGATATTTCTTCTAACTAAAATCTCACTAAAATTTTACTCAGTAGCTGCAGAGATCTGTAGTTAATGTTTTTGTATGTATGTAGGAGTACCTACCCGCATAACGGATAGAAACAGGTACCTCAGCATTTATTCAGATAGGCAGCTAACAGAAGTAAACATTATGTCATTTCTTTGATTTCAGAAAGAGAAAAATAGATTCTGGAGAGTTCTAAACCCTACATTCTGCTACATTTAAAGCTCTGCATTTAGTTTTAAATGTTACTTATCTTTGCAGGCTGACTATAACCCATAAACTATGCTTGAAGACATCATTCTCTTTGAGCATCAGGTGCGCTGGTCCCTACCTGTGCAATGACTAAGAGGCAGCACAGACAGAGAGAAATGCCACTGAGCAGACTGGTATAATATTTCTTTTAAGCCTTACTTAATGAGAAAACTTGTCTCACAAATTAAGCTTTGAGGGAAATCAAGAATTAAGCCTTTATTTTAGTTTTATTACATATCTTAGTAAAATATGCACAAAAGCAAGGGCTCAGTTGTCTTTAGAATTTATTACTTGTAAATGTATAATTTCCTACCTGTATCATGTCACAAAGCAAAGCCACATTCAGATGAGGAGTTATTAAACACTGAATTTTCCCCTTAATAAAATAGGAGCAGAATGAATTACAAGGGACTTCTCATAATGACAGGCTAAGGACATGCTCTCAACTAATTGTGTGGGATCTTGGCAGAGACTTTCCAGGAGTACTGTGAACTAATTCTGTTCTTCCATTAAAGCATGTAGAATCAGGAAAGGAAATATAGAGGAATCAGTTATGTGCAAAAATAGCAGTAGAGGCTGTGGCAAATAAGATTTCCCCAGTTTTATAACTACACAATAAATCTGACAGATTTATTCCTGCTGGAACTTAATTGGAGTATTCTGGCAGATCATCTTACTGTCAAGTCACATAGGGATTTTAGTATCAAATCCTAAAGTTCTTGAAGACTTTGCAAAGAAAGGTACTGTATCTTCTAAAGACCAACTAGTTTTACTATTTCATTTCAGAAGGTCCTGTTAAAGCTGCAGCAATTTAAAACCTCACCTCGATACCAAATTCTACTTCCATGGTAACACCACGACAACAATAGCAGCAATACTTTCTGGTGGGTAAGCAGGATCAGATGAAAGAGCATCCAGTGTAAGAACTGACACCCCTCCCACTCCTCCACACCCCCCCCCCCCCAAAAAAAAAAACAACAAAGAAAAAAACCTTGCTTCTTTTTCTCCTAGGTTTTCAAAAGTATGATCGACTTTTTTGTGTGTTTTCAAATAGAACTATTAGATGTGCTGAGCTAGCATGAAAACATGGCTTCTAACATTATTTCTGGTTTGGTGTTGCAAGGCTCCTGTCTCAAGAAAGGCCATTATTATCACATTGGATTTGTTAAGCTCTGCTTGGAACTCCCAGCCATGAACAAAACACAAAGATCTTACAATGTAGTTCAGGCATCAGCAAATAGACCCCATGAGCCAGGCTTTGAGTAGCAAAAATTACTTCTGGGGTTCAAAGCTCCAATGTGATTTTCTGACTGCTTGTTGCAGTTCAGACATTCCCCTTCTTCAGGGTATCTGCAGTGTGTGCTTGTGACCATACTGTTGCTCCTGCTTGCCCTGTGTCTGCTTGTTTTGGCAGTTTTGATGGCAGAGAGCGTCGGGACTCTTTCATGTGGTTTGTGTCACATGTGCTGCTGTGTGAGACACGCGCGGCTCTTCGGGAGCGTTTGCTGCTCACTGCTTCGCATGCTTTCTTGTACACTTCCTCTGCAGATGGCTTTCCTGGCTCCCATGGACCATATGTTTTTTCAATTTCTTTTAATGTGTGTGCACCCACCCCATGCAGTTCCAATGAACTATGTGTTTATTTCCTCTGCCGTCCAGCTCTGAAGGTTTAGATCTAGGGATGCGATCACTGACACTAATGCAAGAACTATCCTTAACACAACCTCCTCTTTTCCTGGGATGCTTATTCTTATTCCTCTTGGAAGTGTGTAAGTTTCCACTTGTTCCATTTTTAACCTTGCAGTGACTAATTTTAGCTATCTTACTACCAGGCATCCAGTGTCCATGAAGGGAGGTGTATGAGATACCCTCCTAAGAAAGGCATCTAAGATAGGTGGACAGATTTTCCTCTCTCCAATGACTTTTGTTTCTCTCTCCATTGACACAGAAGACAAACCTGGGCTAATTGGTCCACTTTGAGATAGCAATATCTAGGTGAGATATATCCCTCTCCAGGGACCCAGCCTTCATGGTGGTATGCATGAATACTGTATGCTTGCAAACTGCTGGCTGGGATTTTTTTCATTAGCTAATCCTTTTATCAGCACTTTCCATATTGCCTTAGCCATGAGGAGAGAGTGAAGAGCTGAGTGTCAGCAGAAGGGCACGTGGGTATAAAAGACAGGGACCAAGAGCTTACAAGTGAGTCAGTTCCGGACTTGCGAGGTGTTTCTTCATTAAAAGAAACAGAGTAACAGACTGACCTAGGTAAGAAGGGCAGGGTATTGGTGAGAAATTAGGGCAAACCCCCAAAATCTGATAAACAGAAAAGACCTGGAACAGTAGGAGGACAAACCTCTGATGCAGTACATTGCAAATGCAGGTGGGAGATTTCACAAATCTCTCAAGTCAGGACTAGAAGTGGAAGCTGAAAAAGGTCAAGCTTTTCATAGAGTGAGTGGCCCCCTTGACTTACTTCCTGAAAATGCTGAACACGTGCCATATGCTATATTTATACCAAGAACTATTCATTCTCTATCAAGACATGTTTTTATTAACAACTCTGCTGTTTTCAGTCAGGAGCAATGCTATGAGAACTTGGATATCAATGGTATGTTTAAAGCATTTCTGCTGATTCATGAGATTTCTCCACAAATTGTCTTCAGAATTTGTACCACTTCTAATTTAAAGGCATGCATTAGGTAAACTAGCCAGCCACATCTGTGAGAAAGAAGGCTTCCTCACATCAGAAGCAAAAACTTGCTTATGGTAGATTCTTCTATTCTGAAATAGTATTGAATTGATCAAAGAAAACAGTAGCAGTAGTAAGATTTCTATTTTGGCTGTTATCCAGCAGCAAGAAAAATCATACAGATACAGACTGCTTCTCATTTTCCTCAGGACTAGCAAGCTGATCCTGTGTAGGAACTATGTATGATAGTCCCTGTGATGCCAATGAGAGCTCTGCACGCGGACCAACTGCACAATCCATTCCTACATGTGGGACACAGAGGCTATAGTGAAGGAGATTTTAAAACAACAAGGTTATTACCTGGAGAAGAATTGGCATTGCCCTAACTCTGTGTATCCATAACTGTTGCAACATAAGGCAAAGAGGACAAGGCAATAAATGTGGATTCTGTGAGATGTGGGAGAAACAACAGCCTGGAAAGGTGGTTTTTGTCATTGCTCTGGTAAGACAGCAACAATAGTCAGAGAGGTATGGTGTGTAAGGGCAGACTTACACCACTTCATTTCCCGTTTGGTCTGTAGGCGTCTCTTAGGAGTTTCTTGTGTGAAGTTGATAAAAAAAAGTCCTGCATATTCTGAATTATATGGAGGGATCCAGCTCTATGCTCATGTAGCATCCCATTGTACTCACTGGAAGTCAAGCCTATGAATAAGGCAAGACTAGGCATGTAATGTCCTTTTAAAAAAATGCTCTTTCTTTCCCTAAAATTGATTAAAAATAGAATAAGAACTAATTTTCTTTGCCACTGGTACTAGCTCTGCAACGCATCAAAGCAACTGAGAGGTCATAATCTCTAGATGCTTCCTGACTGACTGCAAAGGTCCTCTTGGAGTGAGCTGGTGAAACTGAAAAAGAGTTATCTGAAGGCCAAATAAGGTGAAAGTTGCCGTGGTTAAAGTTCAAGTTTATTTACACAGAATAAAAAAGAGAAGTGAAAAGTTTGCTGACTTATTTGCTTTTATTTTATAAAACTTTGCAGCAGTTTGTGTAAAACAGAACGAAAGGTGAAAAAAAGGAAGTAGAATGTACAGTGATATAGCAGAAATAGCAATTAATGATTGTTACTGGCAATCTTTACTTTTTCATTATTTATCTCATTCTAACTCACTGATATCTGCAATGCTGCTGTGCTTTTCTAGTTTAGGAAATCTGAAACTGGGATCATCTCTTTTTTTCCTCTCAGAAAAATTACTTAGCATAGTCTTGCCCCTCTGGAAGGAATATAAAAGCTATAAATTGCTATACAAGCAATGAGATTAAGAAAGCAGATTTTCATGTAGGTTTGTATTCTTGTTTACATATATAACCTAATAACACCAAAATAATCTTTGATTCTCTTGCATTCCTTTCAGCATCCCTCAGACTAATGATGGCATGTGTGCTGACTATTTTGGTCTCAAGCCCTCTGCTGACTGACTCATTATCTACTTCTAACCAGAATACAAAATTGCTGAATGCTGCTTGCAAGTCTCTCCTAGGGCACTAATTTGAGGCTCTCTCTTCTACTGACTTCTATGAATTTTGTAAAAATTCACCTGTCTTTAAGATGTACACTCCATGTGCAGATTTGGCTGAAGATGGCCAGAAACATCAAAGTTTCTGGGGTGAGTGCAGACAAACAGTGATACATCTTGATCGCTTAGTTGTCCCCTTTCTAGAAAACCAGACTAAGGATGTCAGGTTATTGTTCACTCTGGAGATTCTTGAATAGCTGTGGCTGTTGATAAAAAATAATTCATGAGCATTCATCAATCTGTCATAAACACTAATCAAGATTAAACCAAAAGATTGCTTTAAATCTCAAAATTATAAATAAATATAAATAGAAATATTCATAAATAGAATCACAGAATCATAGAATGGTAGAGGTTGGAAGGGACCTCAGGAGATCATTGAGTCCAACCACCCTGCCATTGCAGGAACCCCTAGGGCAGGCCACATAGGAACATATCCAGGCAGGTCTTGAAAGTCCCTAGAGAAGGAGACTCCACAGCCTCTCTGGGCAGCCTGTTCCAGGGCTCTGTCACTCTCACAGTAAAGAGGTTTTTCCTCATGTTGAGGTGGAACTTCCTGTGTTTGAGCTTGCTACCATCTCCTCTTGTCCTATCACAGGACACAACTGAAATAGCATTGAACATTATGCTTGTTTCCACAGATGCCAAACAATTTTCTTGCTAATAGCTTGTTAATCACATCTTGGTCCATGTTTGTTAGAAGCAGTATGTTCTAGTGAACAAGATACTGGAAGAGACCCAAGAGCTCTGGATTAGATTTCCAGCTATGTCACCTGTGCTCACTCTTTGTCTGTTTTCCTTCTATTGACTGTTAAAATCATCATGCTTGTGTCATACACAGGGAGCCTTCAGTCTCACCTTAAGCCTACTCGTATCACTCTTAGGTTGCAAGTTTGTGGGTGAACTTTACCATGGGTTACAGGGAATTTTAGTAGCTACTGCTAACAAGCTTGAATATTCTGGCAGTCATTCTCAAGCCACAAATCAATCCAGTCTTCCTGTGGAAACTCCTGTTTTCTGCAGTGACATTGTTGGCTATTTATGAAAAAAAAAAAAAAAAAAAGTTTTCATTTTTAAAAACTCTAATGTCCCAGGATGATACTAAAATGAATAAACACATAACCAAAACATTGCAAAGTTTGTACACTTTCACTGGAATATACTGTTATTCTGGTTAAGTAGATGATAAATAACAAAAGGGCCATTGCATTGAAATATGTATGATAATGCAAATGAGGAAATTTTATGAAACTATTTTATTTTTGACATGGATCAGCTATAAAGGAGAACAAGAATCCAGTGTTCCTTCGTATTTGTTTTGATTACTCCGATAACTACAATTTAAACCATCACCTTAGGAGAAAACCTGTTTTGAGTCTTCAGGGAAGCAAAGTTCAGCAGTTTGTTTTCACACAGGAAATTACTGGTTTAAGGGATAGTATTAGGTATCAAGAACCCTAATTGCTGGATAATTCCTTATTTCATTATGACTTACTTTGTAGGTTTTGGGATTCTGTTTGGAAATAATCCTCAAATTTGATGGGGATTTGGAGCCAGAACTGATAAAAAGGGACACCAAAGATAGTTCAGATAAGTTATGCTGGTGAAAACAGCTTCCTCTATAGTGCAGCAGCACACAGCAGTCACAGCAAAGCTGTGAAAAAATATAATGAATATTATGATAACCTGGTTTGTTGTAGGTTGGACTTACTAATATCTTAGGACTAAACATACAGCATTGGATATTCAAAATGCTTGTTTAGCTTACTTGTATGTATTGATTGATGCTGCAGTCTTACAGCAGTGTTCAAAAAAACCTAACAGAATTGCATGTAACTGCAACAAAGACTATAACATACTACTATGCTACAGGCTTCACAAAACTTCTAAAATCTGGTACCACTTGGGTTCCTGCTTCCTTAACGTTTTATAGACAGTGAAAAATTAAATAGTCCATGTTTTATGGGCTTTCTAATCTAAGCAGTTATTCCATCATGGATGATGTTCTTCCTGGAGTGCAATGGGGCTTGATGGCCCAAGTGTGTAATGTCACGCTTTCTTTCATGTATGTCCATGCTCCACTGAGACACCATGTTGGCTGAAAAGAAAGCATCAAGGACACAAGAGACATATCATCTTACCCGACATTCTTATTTGTCTCCTACTTCTTCCAACCTCTTTTCTGTTAACTGAGATAAATGGTGGTAAATGAAATACTGCACAAATACAACAGGTGACTGGATATTGCTAAGAATGTAACCCCTACTAGTCAAAACCAACCAGGACCACAGAGGAGGTTATAGGGATCTTACTCTGCTGACTGTGATTTCATCCTGTGAACAGTGAGCCTTACATGTGTTCTTCATGTAGTAATTTTAGTCCCATTTCCTGCTTGTCAGCTTGCTATTAATAGGCTGATTTTTCTGAATTTGTGAACTGTTTGCAAGTGTTGAAGAAAGACTGCATCCATTATGAAAGAGAGACAACAGCTTGAATATTCACCTACTTATATGACACCCATATCTGGTGGGCTTTTTAGGAGCTGTTTACAACAGCCATTGATTCACTATTTACAACACAAGTTGCAGGTTTGACTGGCAAAGCTGTAAGGTACTGTAATGGAGCTTCAGCATTTACAGCATATGTCTTGCCCTTACCCTGTTGACCAAAGTGCGGAGGAAAGTGAAGGAGTAACAGAGCTTTTATTTAAGTTTATTCATGTCAGATCATGGGAGTCCCAGCTGCCAGACCATTCTGAAAATATTGGGAGAGAAATTGAAAATGGTGGTGGTGCGTCCATGGTGGTGTAGCATTGAACGCCTAGGAATGGCAAGCTTTTGAGTTCCAGGAAACCATTTTATGTTACATCAAAATAGCAGTGTCTGCAGCGTTGAGCAAAAGGGTTGGGGTTTTGTTTGTTTGTTTGCTTTTGTTTTAATCTTTATTAAAAAGAATGGAAAATATCCAGGCTAAGCGCTAAGGTGAAGGAAAATGCTGAGAATATGCTTCAGGAGGAAATATAAATGGAAGGAAGTCTCTACCCTTATTTCTGTTGATAGAAATCAGGACCAAACCCTTTATCTGAATAGTTTAAATTCCATGAATTCTCAAACATCTGATCACTAGGATTTAATTCTGAGAGGTCATTGCAAGATGAACATGTGCTTTAGAGTCCTCTGGTTCCTTGCAGGAACCTTACTAAAATAGTATGTGCAGGGGCAGAACTCAAGACAGAAACAGGTCCTATCTGTAGGAGGTATTTTTTTCTATATGCCCTTGCTTAACTTATCGTATGCTGTTGCAAAATTGCATATAACCTGGTGGAAAAAGCACATTTCACTGCAGTGCACATAGTAACAGCAGATCAACAAACAGTATAAACAATCCAGGTGGCAAAGCCCTACCCTATTTAGTGTTAAAGATACACAGTGCCTCAAGTGTAGGGTCAGCATCTATGATAATATCTTAAGTCATTTTGGGGAAACACGAGCATCTTTTTAACAGATACAGATGCAAACACCTGCAAAAATCCCTCTTAGAACTAGAAATCCACCGAGTCCTCCCCTCGCTCTTCCCCAGGGTCCCTTTTGTTCCCTGTAATGGTGAAAATGCCATTTTCTTTTGGCTTAATGCAATGAATGCAGAACAGATGGCAACCATGAGCCCAGTCATGGGCCTTGATTGCTACTATCTCTTTTACATTCATGGGTGATTTGCACAAATTTTGTCCATGTATTCTTTTCATTATATAAAATGATAACTAAGGACAAATCACAGCAGGGTGAAAACTTTGATTTAAGGCTAATTTTCTATACCAAAGACAGAAATAGTAGAATTTAATAAATACTGGTCATTTCCCATGAGCCCTGATTACATTTTTGTGGCTTGCTGTTGCCCAGGTGTGCTGCATGCAGTGAGTGGCAAGGGGAGGGCTAAGTGGTGAACCCTGGGGGTCCTCCACGGCCTGCTGTGTGATTGCTGGGGGGGGCCTGGAGGAAGCTGAGCCTGCTGGGAGTAGGTGCAGCTGTGCTTAGGTGGGTAAGTTATTGTCCTCTGGAGCAGTGAGGGCAGTTAATACGCAGGAGAGTCTCTCTTGGTGAGCTGGAGGGGGGAGTCTCCAATAATGTCTGTCTTCTAAGGTCCTACTCTGCAGTACTGAGAGAGTAACAAAAGCTTTAGGGATGATTCCCCTTGAGCTATGGGTGGGCTGAAGTAGCTTTGTCATAATTTTTTCATCTTCAGGCTCTGCCACATAGCTCATCACACAGCTCTTCCAGGGGCTCAGCAGAGCTGAAAAGTATCTGTTTTTTTCAGGTAGGTGTATTGGGCACGAAGTCCCAGTTGTGGTTTGAACTTGGACTCTGGTAATGGTGGGGCACAAACTACTTTAGAAGGAAAAGGTAGACTTTTGCCAATACTTTGGGATCTACTGATGTCTGAGAGGGGACCTACACATGCTTGGCTGTGAGTCCCCAGATGTATAGCAGTGTGCTAGGAGTTGGTACTTAAAATATAAAGAATGTTTGTGGCTCTCTATAGGACCCATATGAATCTCACTGTTAATTGCTGATGGCTTTTTGTTTTGGAGTCTTTATCGTTAAGTCTTTTGTCAGGTTGATTTCACAGGAGGTAAGTGCACAAAGTCTGACCAATTTGAGTTTTATTTCCAAGACTCTGTTCTATAATGATTTGTCTTAGGAGATTCCACCTCAGTCATGTAGCAGAGAGCAGAATGACTGCTGTGCAGCAGAGAATCATTGCTGCCTCACTTTTACTCCAAATGTTTATGTGTTGGTAGCTAATAGCACTTCCTAATCCATCCTCCAACCCCCAGCAGGCTGCTGTTTGGTCCTCCCAAGGCTGTCTCTTGTGTACACTGAACAAGGCCATTTCCATCAGCGTCTCCTCACTGGGCAAACACTTCAGCTTCTAACTGTCTTGGTAACTCTCTGCCAAACTTGCTGCAGTTTATTAATGTCTTTCATATACAGGCAGCCCAGAACTGAACACAGGATCTAGATAAGGTCTAACAAATGCTCTGGGGGGGTGGGGGGTGTGTTACTTCTCTTGCTCTTCTGACTCTGCTCCTGGGACTATAGCCCAGGGTGTTGTTGGCTTTCTCTGCTGGCAAGGCACGGTGATGACTGGTGTGCTGTTTGACCCCTTTCCCTGTCCACTAGGTTCTTTTCAGTAGTGCTGGTTCCCAGTCAGTCCTTGCCTCCATTGGTACAAGAGTCTCTTCCTTCCCAGCTGCAGGTCTTTCCATTTGTCCTTGTTGAGTTTTATGAAGTTTCTGTTAGTCCTTTCCTCCAGCCCACTGAAGTGTCTCTAGATGGCAACCCTGCCCTCAAGCGCATTGACTGATTTCTGCCAGTTTGGTGCCATCTGCGCACTTGACAAAAATCCATTTATTCCATCACGTCCAGATTGTTGATGAAGCTGTTAAACAGGATGATCCTGGCATAGACCCCTGCTGTTCACCCATCTCTCCAACCACTTATTCAGATGGTAAAGTCCCTATATGAGCACAAGATTACTGTGAGTGAGAGTGCTTGAAAGCCTTGATAACATTGAGGTAACTGGTGTTCCCCGCTCCCCTCTCCCCTTTACCACAGATCCAGTCATCTTGTCACGGAAGACAATCAGATGGTTCAGGCATTGTCCACCACTGTAGATCCATGCCTTTGCCTGTTCACAAGTAGTAGTTGTTGCTTGTATGAAACACCTGCTTCAAGTAACTAAAGGGAGTTTTTGGCAGCTTTACAAGAGGAGAAGTGTTGTTTTGGTTTTGGGTTTGGTTGTTCTTATTGTTGTGTTTTGTCTTTTTTTTTAACTGCTCAGTCACTTTAGTGTTACTATCATTCACAAAGTCATAAATAGGGAGCTGTTTCATTCTTACTGCAGATTCAGGCAGACAGTAATGAATCTGTTACCTGCATTCATAGCAGTAGGCTGTGAACAAAACCTTAAAGTTTGGATTTGTCGCCCAAGTGGAGTCAAGTGCTAGATAACGTTTTGCCAGAGTGCTTCTTAAAACAATAGTTTTTACAGTTTGTGGTGGGGCTTTTTTTTGTGTGTGTCTTGTTTGTTTGTGCTTAACAGTGGATGTAACTCCACATTAGGATGTAAGAAAAAGTTTAAGTGTTTTCTGGGAAATGTTATTTAAGTGCATGCAAGAGAAAGATTTCTTTATACTGTTGTATAACCCGACAAGCCTTTGTGGTTAGATACCATATTTCTGTTTATTATTAGACTGGACTGTGATGTGCTAAACTGAAAGTATTAATCTTCTACCCAAAGAATTTTCTGGGAGCTTGAACTGAGTAACCTGTTGTGCTATGGGCCCTGATGCAGTCCTACAGTGTTGTGTGGTGTGTTGTTTTTTTTGTTTTGGTTTGGTTTTTTTTTCTTCCCTCTAACCAGTGCTTTATTGAAATTGTTCTTTGCTTACAGCTTTGACTGACAGCTTGTCTCCTCTTCCCAGATTCTGGCATCTTTTGTATCTCTGCACAAAGGCTGCAGCAACTTTGATTCTATGTTTGACCAGTCTGCCATATGGTCCCTTCAGCATCCAGCCTGAAGAAACTCATTAAGGAACAGGCATAATAACGAGTGATATTACTTCTAAAAAGTCCTTTTCATTAATGCTATTTCCCTCATGTTTTCTGGAAGTTGCATAGCTTCTCTAGATTGTTTCAGAGTAGATGATATGTGACCTTTTTCTCCCCCTTCTAGTTTTCTTTCCTGCTTAAAAATGAAGAAAAGCTAGCACCCCTAAGTCAAAATACAGGGTTAGGTAGAACTCCACAATAAAACCTGCCAGTCCTCAGTGTCTGAGCTTTCTCTACATATATTTCTAAAGATGTGTGTGTATAGACATATAATGGTTTTAAACCAAAATTTAAGTCCACTGTCTCTTTCTTTACAAAACTCTGAAAACTTTTCATAATGATTGATATTTTCATTAACTAAAAAGTGTTCTAACTGCCCAAAAATGGAAAAGCTTTAATCTTGGATGATGTTATGACAAACAGCAAGGAAACAAAAGTAAAAATGTTGTGAATGTTTGACTCTCTATTCTTGACTTTCCTGTGGTCTGCCTAAAAGTCACCAAACCTACCTGTATCAAATCAGCCAGAGAGGTACATCCTAGATTTGAAGACAAAGAAGGTCCTGGCTTTGGTTCCCTACTACTTGAATCTAGGGGTACTAGTGGTAGCCCAAGCAGTGTGGACACACTGCTGTTGGAATGCTTCCCTCATTAACATTGGGGGACACTTGATTTTGAATATACAATAGATGCAAATGATCAGTCATAATATTGAGACAAGCTTAAAGATGAGAGGGGAAAAAAAAAATTGCAGTCAAGAATTAACTTTAGATATTTACCTGTTTTTCTGTGCCCCAGCTTATTTGTTACCTCCTGGTTTTGAGCTCATTTGTTAGAGTTTTGGTGTGGTTTTTTTTTTTTCTGTCACATTAAGGCATTCAGATCCAAGACTTGTTTCATTCTGAGAGTGAAATTTCATATGATTTAATTACAGAAGCTTCTGTAAATAAAATTGATACCTTATTAATTATTTCTCCTTGATCTCCTATTCTTGTAAGGATAGTATTAGTTTATTTGTTTTAAATTCTATTACAAGTAATAAGGCCAGAACTCTGTGAAATGTTGGTGGCAGGCTTATTAGGTTAAATCTGCAACAGCTGTTTTGTCTCTTTGTAGTTCTGGGGTATGCTGAACTAGCCTTCACCCTGAGATTCTTTCACCTCTGAAATGCAACCAGCAACAGAGGCACCAGGACAGAAAGAATTATGACAATGTGATAACTTCATTATTACTTGATAACAAATATTACTTAACAAGTAATAGTTACATTTGAAGTAAAACAGTATGTTTTGATGAGTTGCTTTACTTTTCCTTCATTTCATCTTAGAAAGGATTGAGGATCAAATAGATTGGTTTGTTGTCTTCATTAGTTCCTCCCTCACTTTCAGGAGAAGAGCCAAAGCTGTATTTTCTTATTCTTTCACCTGTTTGTGATTGGAGGGACTGTCCTCCTCTATTCTGCTTAATGAAGCTGTGGCAGATTTGCAGAAATAATTATTAGGGGTTACATTTCATAGTTCATTCTCAGCACTTCAGAGGCTGCAGTACTTCACTCTTTTTAGAGTGACAAAGGTACTATGAAATTTTATCTGCCCCTTTGTTTTGTCTTGCTAATGTGGAATAAAGTGACTTGTAGAAGTCATAGGAGAAAAAAAAACCAAACAACCAACCAGGTTACAGAACACTGATTTAACAAAATACTAAGTCCAAGAGCTGAATTAAGAAATATTGTTTGCCTGACCTATTAGTTTGACACTAAGTACCCTGCACTACAACTTATATAAAGCATAAAGTATTGACATGGTAGTCTGGAAAGGAGAATAGATAATTGGAAGGAGAACTGGTAAGAATCCTGTCTGGGGAGGAAAAAAAAAAACCAAAACAGGAGAGGAATGGTATTGATTTGATTTTAGAGGCTTACACTGTGAACGACTAGTGATGAAACTTGAGTGTGTGTTCTGTTGTCTAATACACCAGTGGAATTTGTCATACCTTGCTTCTTGTGTGTGAATGTCTCTCTCACAGGTTCAGATTTCCGGTATGATTTTAATTAACATATTAAAATTCCAGTGAGGGTGCACAATTTTGAAGTCTGTAACTTCTCAGACCTGTTTATCCTTGCTGTGTTGGATAGCTTATGCATTATAATGTAATAAAGTGTTAAAGGGTTACTTTCTTTGTCTTTTGAAGTAGATAACAGTGTCATAGTAGATGAGTCTTCAGCATGGGTTGACTGTTTCTGCATTGCATTAAAATGGCAACCACTGGAATATATTATTAGAATGTCCTTTAAAATATATACCAGTGCAGAATACAATGAAATGTTGCATTTATTATGATAGTAATCAAAGTGAAAATTACATTGTATTAAAACTTTTTCTTTGTTATAGGTTGCAAGGTCTTGATTTTACTTGTGAGCTTTTTTCGATGTTCGTTCCCTTCTGGAATCATTTAAGGATCATGATAGGTAAATCCTGAACTTCCTTGCAGCTTTATTTTAAATGTAGCATAGTAAAGAGGAAGCTTTCAGAGACAAATATACTCTGGGATGGCATATTTAAAAATCTTAAGACATCAGCTCTTTAAAAAAAAAATAAAATTCTTTCTTCTGGCCCAAATCCATGACAATATTTGCCCTGCAGCACATGCTGAAGTGTTAGCCTTTATAGGTGTGAAGTTTAAGTTCTCAAGCACTGGAATGAATTAAAGTAGTATACACAGTGATCTTCCTTTCATCAGAGAGTGGGCAGCAGCCTAGAAATCTTGATGAATTAAAGGGAAAGCATGTATGGTAGCATGTTGTGCGTCATAGGAAGTTACAGCCGTTGCTTCTGCATATAAGGCAGTGGTTCCGGTGGACGCAGACTGTCAGCAGAAAAACATCACAGAAAAAAATAACCCATCACAGAGTTTTTGAGCATTCCCAGATTACATCTGTACACTTTCCAACAAGGAATTGGCCTACATGTTTCCCTGAAATATGGAGATTCTTTGGTTGTGCAGTCATGCCTTGGCTGATAGGAGGCTTCCTGTGAAATCTGTAAATCATCAGTACTGAGATAACAAAAAGAAAACCTAAAAAGATTATTTAAGTTAGCTATGTAAAAATGTGTGTTCTCCCAAACAAGACATCTCCCTTGAGCATTAATGCACTATATACAATATTACAGCTGTTGTACTGGATCGGAAATGTTAGTGACTGAGGAACTGGCAAGAATAAAAGAATAGTAATGGTTAGATGACTGCTTGTCATTTATGAGTAGCAGCTGCATTTCCTTTTCCTTTAGTTATACATGTTGTTTTCCAAGTGAAGTAGTTAAATCCCAATGTACTGCACTCTGATCATCTTAAAGGGTTTTTTCCTAGAGCTGAGCTAATAAACTGATGACCTCTGCCTAGCTCTGTCTATTTTCAGCTGGAAGTAATTGCTATTCTTCATGTCAGGCTCAGAAGAAGGGGATGACCAAACAGTTATTGAAATCTGCTCTTACCCCAGAGGCAAAACCTGTCTGCTTTGAGGTCATAAATGCAAGGAGCTGCCATGGGGGAAGATGTTGTGGCTTGCTATGCTGCCTCTAGAGAGGACTTCAGTCTGCAGCGTTGGTATTCTAAAGGGTTAATTAAGAACCAATTAAGAGATTACTCATTTAAAATAGAAATAAATAGTAGTTGTGGAGTCCTTTGAATTTAAGTGTTTTAGCTGAAGCTAAGTGAATGGGCTAGCACTGGAAATAGGCTGTGGTAAATTTTTGGCCACCACATTTATCACCCCAAATGTTGCAGGAATAAGTGTGTTGACAGATGAGCTGCAGAAAGTCTTGCTTGGGAGCTTGAAAAATTAAAGACCTAGTGCTCCTATTGCATGATGGAGGTTGCTGTTTCCATAGGAGGGTCAGTGGGAGAGAATGATCTAGTTCTGCAGCTTGGAGGAAACAGCCAGACTTTGTACGGGGGCAGTGGAGGTGTGTGCTCATGTTCTGTCCCACTGCTTGCTGTGGAAAGAATACTGGTACGAATGATAAAGCCTGCTTGTTCATCTGTTAAGACTAAGAAAGTGGTTTTGTGATTACTTGGATGCTTGTCAGTCTGTGTTAAGGTCTGATTCAGAGAAGTGCTCCTGATAAAAAAGATACTTCACCTAGCACATAATACTGTTTGACTCAGTTTGGGTGGTATTGTGTATTTAAAGTCTGGCTTAATTGCTTTTCTGACGCACAGCCTAAAATTTACCATTTGATGTTAGTAATATCAGTGACTAAATAAAGTCAAATTCTTCTCTGGGTAGCACAGCTGCATCAATTAACAATTTCATGGATACTTTATAATGCAGCTTTGATAGGAAATTACCCTTTAAAAATAGAAATTTTAAATATAATTTAGTTCGTAACTAAAACACAGCTTCAGAGAACTTGAATGTACAAATGTATAGCAGCTCAAGATGTAGCGTGAACGTTAGTAAAACGTTTGACTGATCATTTGAAATTTTAAAATATCTCACTGTATCAACTTTCATTTGAGCAAAACATGCTGCTGTATTATGACTAAGCTACTTTTCTACTGAAAATTAGAATCCTCACACTGTATTTATCTTGTTCTCTGATAGCCTATTCCTACAATTTCTGTATCAGAAGAGTAGCAAGGTGAACAGAATCTACAAATTTGTTCACCAGTTATCTTTGTTGTTTGCATAATGTTGCTCATGTGGAGCTGCTTGAAAATGTTCATAGCAGTTTATTAAAATTTGTCTTATTTATCACAGCATTTTACTACTAAGGTCTTTTTGCTTGCAGTTTTATTTAGTAGGATGATATTCTTATTTAAGTGATAGGTAGGGTAGCAAGGCTTAGTGAATTCCAGACTCTGGATTATTACAGCTGTAATTTAAAAAAATAATTTATTTATTTTTAAGAAACAAAACCCAAAACCTCAAGAAATCCTGTACCCGGGGCTAAAA
The DNA here is from genome assembly GCA_024611175.1 of Megaceryle torquata. Classification (NCBI taxonomy): domain Eukaryota; kingdom Metazoa; phylum Chordata; class Aves; order Coraciiformes; family Cerylidae; genus Megaceryle; species Megaceryle torquata. Next base: position 258,555 of record JANIJG010008470.1, on the reverse strand, counting down.
TAAAGTTGTGCAGACAGCATGAACTCAAGAAACCTTTGTTTAATAAATAAAAGGACAAGGCAGTGAATTGTCACAAACATTTTTTCCCCTTGCCTTTGCTTACTAGGACTGAGTAATACTAGTCATTAATGAACAGGAAGAACTTTTGCCATACATGGTTTAAGCTGTTTGAATATGTTGACTCATCTCTGTTGAATGTATCATGCAATGACTTATCCATCTTATGTATAGATATATATTTGGGATTCCTGATGCATGAATAATCGATGAACTCCTAGTAACCAAAGGTTGTAGCTGTGGAATGGAAACATCCCTATTATTGTATGACCTGGACTTCACCCATGAATGACCACATCATAAAAAATTTGGTTACAAATAACAGAGTTATTTTGGGGAACTTTGTTTCATTTTATGTATCAAAAGACTCTGTTCACATTAATGTTCTCAAAGCCTTTCCTTTCCTTCCGCTGCCTTCTTGCTCCAGGATGGCTTAGTTCTAAGTCATATAACGAGTTAAGGTTGCAGTTATAATTTTAATTCTAGTGAGATTAAGTGCTAGCAGTGTACACAAGACTCCAGGATCACCATCTTCCTGCATAAGAGAAGCATCTGTGAGACTTTTTTGAAGTTACTAGTTTGTTTGTGTACTTCAGAAAGAGCTTGTGTGGTAATATGGGTATTAAAAATGGCTGACTTGGTCTGCAACCAGCTTTGTCTGTATGTCTTCTACTTTATGCTGTAACAGATGCTTTGTTCAGTTCCCTTATCTGAAGAACCTCATTGTGCTGACTTATCAGTAACCAAGCTGTGTGCTGCAACTTAGCCCTCCGCCAACTATACCAGTGTTTGGCCTGACATGGTGGCAGATGGTTGTGATGGCATCTGAGCTGACTCTTAGGTTTGAATGGCTATTCTTGCCTTTGCACTGGGACGTGTTTGGTTTCAGTCTATTGATTAATTTTATGTCAGTAAAATCTGCTGGAAAAAACTTATGAAGGTATAGACAAATGCCAAAATTCTTGCAGGAATGTTAGTATACTGGAATTTTTTTTATCACACAGGAAATGAGCCTTTCTAACCAGCTGGGGGGACAGCTAAAACCATTCGGTCTTCTGTCTGTGACCTGTAGTAAACTGAGGCTGTGATAAATAGGTCAAGTTCTTTCCAGTGTCCAACTCCTCCTTTTTTCTTGCCCAACCAAGAGTAAAATAGCCATTTCCCAGAAGTGAAATGTACTTTAATCCAGTTGTGTGAAAGACGTGATTCCACTGCTTTAAGGAAAAAAAATAAATTCCAGGAGCAACTAATTAAAGAATCAGAGGAACAGTGCCTTAGCACACCCGCTGGAGAACTTCCCTGTTCGTGGTTCGGTGCAGTTGGAGGAGTCTGGCATGCAGATGGTGTGGCGCAGAGCTTTGTCAGACAGAGATAGTGAGGAGGCCAAGAGTCTAGAAAGAATGACAAAGCAGGATGAGCTGACCAAACATCTTAAAGATGTCTCACATGCTTTCACCATATGAAATAGTGTCAGATGTTCTGTCATGCATCTTTACAAATCATTTGGTGAAATGGATTATTTGGAGAGACTTTAGGGGAAAGGTTTTATTCCGTAAAAGGATTCCGGAACTTTGATATTAATGGTCCTTCTTCACTCCTTTTTACTTTTTTTTAAGGGCTTGGACTAAAGGTGATGTGAATACTATTATTGCGAAAGAGTCAGTCTTTTGAAAAGAGTAATAAAAGTCATATTTGCTTTGGTGGCAACTGGCCTGGGCTGTGTTTAATTGAAGCGTTTCTCATTTTGCAGTGTGAGGGAGAAGTCTTCATTTTGCCAGACTTGTTACTAAACCCACATTTATAACCAGGACATATGACGACCACTGTCTAAGGCACACTGGAAAATTGATAAAAATGTTGAACTGGTAGGAAACAACTGTGGTCTGGTGGTGTATAAGCCCATGAATTTAGTGAAATTGGTGTTTGAAAACCATAAAACTGAAAGGAGGAGAATTCAGATATGAGAAAAGCAGAAAGGTGGTATCTCTTGTGTTGTACTGCCTCTTGTATTTAGAAGAAATTATGATATATCTCTTTAAATTTAACTAAACTTGAGAGCCTTGCTGTCAGCTACCAGGAGAGTCTCTGATTTAGTGTTTGTTTGCATTCTTGACAGCTGTGGGAAATAATATATAAAAAAAAAAAAAAGGCCCACAAACAAAAAAAACCGCAAAACAAACAACAAAACCAAAAACCACCCCAAAAACCCCAGGACATTTGGTGCAAAACTTTATTTTACCAGAGGTGTAGGTGTTCACCACCTTCTACTGATGTTCTTTTCCTGTGGGACCTTAAGAATTGTAAGACAAAACAAACTGAAGCCTATTACTGTTTCCCTTTAACCTTTCATCACTCTCATGACCTAAATCCATATTTAAGAAAAGACTTTTGACTTGATCAAGAGTATTTGGCTCTACAAATTCCATTGTAGCAACTGTCTAATAATAGTTTGGAGAAAAATTCACTATTTTCCTTCCTGTTTTGAAAAAAAACCCCAACTCTCTGGCCTACACTAGATACATATTTGGGCAATACTGAATGCAGTGCTGATTCAGTAGGGTAGCACTTGGAAATGCGCTGCCTGCGCCTGGCATTTCTTGCGTGGCTTAGTTATACTAGAAAATAAATCAGTTGATGCAATAAACTGTTTTCTAATACAATGCTCTTCATGCGTTCTGTTGCACTGCATCCTGTAGCTGGAAGGAGTGCCCAATCAACATCCTCAGGGTCACATTCAATTCTGGCCACCAGACTCTGTTTTTCCATGACTTCCTCAATTTCCCTCCCCTCCCCTTCCCCACCCTACCCTGATAACCTTTCAACTTCTAGTTTACCAGGATTAATTTTTCACATCTACTTATTTTAGTGCTCTATTGTATTCCTAGCCTTCTCACTCCTTGTGTTGTCTCCATGTTCTACAGCAATTAAGATGATCTTTTATAAGACTACTCCATAAATGACTAGCATATTGGAAAACAGAAATCTTTAAGCCATTTCCATATCTTTCAGTTCTCCCATTGCTTTCCATTTTCCTTCAGGAGATATTAAAATGACACGTTAGCAGGAGTGTTTCAGAACTGTATGGCTCTGAACACTGTCACATCATGCAGATCCTATGAAGAGCAAATACCACTGTAAATCCATGGAAGGAGCTCCTCACCTCTCCTCTTCCAGATTAGATTGGGGGGGGGGGGGCTTGTATGCTTTTTTGGTGGTTTTGGGGTTTTTTTGGGTGTGGTGTTTTTTTGTTTGGGTTGTTTTTTGTTTGGTGAGTTTTTTTTCTTTAAGTTTCATTTTATATTACTTGCAAAGTACAGCTGAAGAACAAAGCAAGCGTCACAATTGGCATGATCTTTTTCTACTGTTTTCTAAACTTTTCGTTTCTCTGGTAACAAATAACAAGCCTACTGCATCACTTTGAAGTCTTTCTGATTTCATGTTGCCCTCAATTCCTGTCCCACCCCTTTTGGGTAAATATGAACTCTTTCTGATTGCGTTGAAGATCTGAGTCTTTTGACAGAAGTGTATCAAAGTGATGTCTGGCAGATTATTTAAATGGTGTTTCCTTTAGTCATGAAATTGCTTTCATTCCTTGAAAGGGATTGACCATCTCAGAATAGGTGTCTTTCAGATTTGATCATCTTGTTATCCAACAAAAACATGTACGTTGCTGAAATTCTTAATATAAATTAATATAAACTTTCAGCAGTATTTGTGCAGAAGGTACACTGACTCTTGGTAGGTGAGGTACTAGTGCTGTCAGTTGAAGATGATTGCAGTCTGAAAAGATTGTTCAATTTAAATAGCTTAATAATTGTGCTTGTGACGCAAGATGGCTGGATAGCCAGAGGGTATGTTATCACTATTTCATTGCCTTCGGTGATTCTGTGCCAGCTTACACCACAGGGTAATCTCCTCCAATTGTCTCTGTCTGTACTGTAACTTACTACCTAAAAAAGTAAGGACATCACTTGCAAATATTCATAGAAAAAAAGAGGTGAAAGTAATTAGTTTAATGTAGATGCAGTTTATAACACATTCAATCAGATATCAGAGAATTCATCAAATAAATGATCTGTGGCTTTTGTTTACTCAGTACTTTGTAGTATGCAGTAAGTGGCCGAGTGCTTCAAAGAATGTCCCTCAAATAATCAAAGAGGAACTCTGGCATTTTTAAGCAACAGCAGCAGCCAGGTCCAGTGGATGTAAAGCCAAACACTTCATTAGTCTGTTGCCTTTCCTTAGTGTTATGGATCCGAGGTCACTTTACAGTGGTCCATATCAGGTATATTGCTATTTTTGTTTGTATTCTACAAATTGTATATGGCACAGATGTTAACTGATTCAATCCAGGCCATATGTTAAAAGCCCATCTGTGTTCATTTCCAGTCTGAATGGTGCCATTATGGCAGTGTTTACAAGACCAAATGTTCTTCAATTTCCATAAGGTGGATATGATCTTGGCGAACTTTACAACTTCAGAACTGGATACCATTGGCCTCTAGAAATGTAAATCTGTAGGGCCTGACTGCAGCCTTGGCTGGTGTTTCTCCTTCATTTAAGCTGATAACTTTGCTTTTATATTCAAGGTCACATTATGCCCCTGACACTAATGGAGTTGATGAACCCTCTCTGTTGCCTATTCCTTGCAAAATTAACAGGCATACTGCATGCATAGTATCTAGCTGCTTAATTTGTTTTGTAGCATCTGGCCACTTGATCTGTTCTGATGAATGTCAGGGAAAAGAAGCCATGACAATTGATCTGAAATAAAGAAAAAAATCTAGAGGTTTTCTTTCATACTTTCCTTCTAGAAACTGGCTAACTAACCTTCCTGTCAACTTTTATTTAAACCTGTGGTTTCTTGTATGCATCCTACTTAGCAAAAAGAATTTAATCTATCTCCTGCTTTTTTTTTTTTAGAGACATGAATGTCAACCAGCAACTCAATTTTTTTTTTCCTTTTATTTTTTTTTTCCTTCAGCAGAGGGATTGGAATCTGGACCTGGATTGCAAGTAAATTTTGTCTTTTTCATATCAAGCAAAGGGCAACCTAATGAAGTTCAACAAGGGCAACTGTAGACTCCTACACCTGGGGAGGAATAACCCCATGCACCAGTAAAAGTTAGGGATTGACCTGCTGGAAGGCAGCTTCACAGAAAAGGACCTTGCAGTCCTGGTGGACAATAAGTTATCCATAGGACAGCAATGTGCCCTTATGGCCAAGAACACCAATGGTGCATAAAGAACACCAATGGGGCGCATAAAGAAGAGTGCGTCCAGCAGGTAGAGAAAGGTTCTTCTCCCCCTCTACTTGGCCCTAGTGAGACCACATCTGGAGTATTGTGTCCAGTTCTGGGCTCCCCACTTCAAGAGGGATAGGGAAGTACTAGAGAGAGTCCCAGGTACAGAGGTGATGCTGACAGGTTGGTGGTTGCCAGGGTCGTCCTCTCTACCTTTTTAAAAGTGGATGCAATCTTTACCTTTTTGCAGTTGTTTACTCAGCTTTATCTTATCCTTCCAAAGTCAACATTTCTTTACTAGAAATTGCTGAGATCCTTCAAACACAGAAATACTGTGAAAATCTGGGCTAAATGGGGAAAACCAGCCAGCTGCGATATCCCAGTTATTTGCAATCCAGTTGTCTCTGTGAATGTCCCATTCTCATAACTCAAGTTAGCAGTGCCACTTCCCTCTACGTAGTTTTCATGATTTTTGACAGTGCTGTGTGATGTTATGGGGAGCTTGCCGGAGCTCTGGAGAACACAGAGGATAAACTTTTGGAGTCACGAAGAGAGGATTTTCATTGTTGTGCCTGTGGCTTCGCAGTCTAATGCTGGGTGAATCCTTGTCCCTATAAATTGTCCTTCACGCTGCAAGAGCTTTTATTAAGTGAGCTTGCTCAACTGCTGTTGGAAAGCTGAAATTTACTATAATGGTAACTTTTTTCCCTTTGTCAGCAAAGTTGTAGTGTCTATAAACTGAAAAAATATTTAAGAGTGAAAGCAGTATAGTATATGCATGTAAAAGTATACATACAATATCTTGCAGCTTGGGTTTCCTAAGAGACTTGACCTGGAATACACTGGTTTTTCATACTAATTGTAACCTAATAACTGTTTGTTTTGCTGCTGTGACCTTGCTTGACTTGATCTAATATGCTACATTTTAGTTGTTTGGGGTTTTTTTTGTGATGTAAAAAAGGGTATGCATATTTCAATAATGAGGTCATTGAGGAACCTCATGCCTTTATAAACCACTTCCTATTTTTGGTTAAGGGTTGTGTGGAGGGTGGGTGACACACCAGAACTTGATGATATACCCAGTACATTCTGTACTTTGAACAGAAACTACAAAAACCCTTTCTCTGAGATCAGTTTGAACTATTTCAAGCAGCTATCGAGATAGATTAAATGGTATTATGGATATTCCCTTCTGAACAATCTACATGTGTAACATTTGCACTAATGTATTTTAAACAAGTATTGCACAATGTAGAAGATAAAGACTTTTTTTGACTTGGGATCCTTATATGTTCAACATACCTTTGTCCGTGAACACCACCTCTAAGGTTCTAGAAGAGTTCTTTACAGTGTGCTTCACTTTTACTTTTTTCTGTTTGGAAGATTTTCACTGCAAACTGAGTGGTTGAAAATACATTTAAGCTTGAAATTAAGTTGATATCCGTTGTCCAGTCAATCAATAATACTAAGTACCAACATTGCAGTTGGTGTTCTTGACAAACTTCCTGGGCAAAACCAGCCTGTTAACTGCTTTTCCTTAGATAATGTCTTTTTAGGCTGAAAATGACTTGGTCTCATAGGAGGTTAGCAGTGGCTTCTCATACTAATAGTGCAGTATCTTATGGAGACTTGCTTTTCTACTGCCTGCAAAACAATAGTTTTATAGCAAAATGAGGTTTCTACATACTTTTTTTTTTTTTTAACCTGTGTGTTAACATGTTTCTTTAGGAGGCTGTGTTTGTGATTTAACAGTACTTCAGCATTACAGCATGAATGTTGCCCTTTCTAGATAAATGCAAGAGATGCAGTTCCTGGTAGCTCTCCAGCATAAAACCAAAGCCATTTTTGAGAAACTTTTGTTGCTATCAACTAGACAGTCTGGAGCACTTTCAGTTACTGAGAGTAAAACACAGGAAATTTGGTCCAGATAGTGCAGAGGTGAAAAAAGGAGCATGTGCCCAAGAAATGAAGCAGAGTGAAGCTTTTCTGTGGGTCTTATCCCTTTGTATAGAAAAATGAGGCTCACACTTTGCTCATCAAAGTAATGGACCTTTGGCTTTATAACAGAAGCATATGACTTGTGTAAAAGCCTCTGAGTCTTCAGTTCTCCTTTCTGAGAACCTGTTCTTGATTAGCTCTGTAAAAAGATGAAAACAACGCTAATGAACTCAGAAAGGAAGACACTGATAGTAAAAAGGAGTCAAAAGTAAAATTTACACAGAAGTCTTGTGATTCTTGTAAATATGTACACATTATGAATTTATAAATGTAATTAAGAATTTATCATTTCTGATCTCAGCAATATTACAGATGTTTAATTTGGATTTGACAAAATCCCTAAATCACAGCTTCAGAATACATAGCATTATACTGTAAAATAAAAGGTAAAAATGAAGACACAAAAAGCTGTAAACAAAGGGCTAAAAAGAGATGATAAATGATGTCTGTCTCCTTCTTGTGATAGAGAGTACTAACTTGAAGCATACAGTAGTCATAGGAAGAGTAATTTATGACTGCCCACCTGTAGCAGTTGTGAAATGGGGTAAAATATTCCACTCAGGTAGTATAAACTACTACAGACTACGGAGATAGTAGGAAGAAATTGGTTTGGGAAAGAGAAGGAGCAGCTCAAATTTTCCTTTCCAACTTAGTGCCTTGAACTAAGGAGAACTAAATAGTTTTGCTTTACTTTGCTTTATTCCTTTCCAGGAATGCCCTGTACTACAGAATCCCCTGGGAAAGAGATCAGCTTTTTTTTTTTTAAGAGTTTGTGCAAGTCTGTATGGAAACTATTTTCAATATTTTAAAAAATAGAATGGACATTTACATAATGAATCCTAGATTATTGATATCTCTGAATACTGCAATTTCACCTAAACATTCTGAAGGAACATCTCATTTATTTAAAAAAAATAAAGACTTCTAGGCCTTTCCTTTAAGAGCTGATTTGTCATAAAAATGCAAATGAATATAACAAATCACTGAAACACTGAGAAAGGCCTTGCTTTTGAATCAATGATGGGGAGGGGGGAATCCAAAACCTTTTAGAAAAATGTTTTTAGAAAGCTGGACCTGTTGAACTTTATAACAGTTTTCTAGCTCTAGGAAATTCTAATAATTACTTGATTACAATTAATGAAAACTTTTTGAAATACTTTACTCATGTGGATTTTTGTACAATCCAAGATGATTGTTGAGCTGAACAAGAAGACCATGACTAATGTAGGTTTAACTAGGACTTCAAATCCATGTAAAATGATTTCAGGATACTGAATACAGTTTAGAATATTCAAATGACCCTGTAAACTTCTGAAAACATCTATCCATTACAATGTTTCTTAAAATGGTGATTGATCTTTGATCACTGTCGCACCTTCTCCATGTAATGTTTTAAGTTGTAGAGATTTCATCTTTAGGCTGTTCTCCATTCTTTCACCTGAAAATCGTCCTGTGCTTGTAGTAGTCCTTGAAATGGGAATGGTGGTTTTTGTCACTTTCATTTTTGTATTTGACAAATTACCTCTTCCCACTGGTGAAGGTGAGCTGGTCAAGGATCTCAAGATTGGAGGCAGCCTGGGCAGCAGTGACTGTGCACTGGTGGAATTTGCACTACTAAGGGTCACAAATCAGTCAAGGAGCATAGTCAGGACTCTGAATTTCAGAAAGGCAAACTTACAGCTCTTCAAGGAGTTAATTAACAGGACACCCTGGGAAATGATCCTAAGGGAAAAGGGAACAGAGCAAAGCTGTCGGATCTTCAAAGACACTTTCCATAGAAAACAAGAGCTCTCAATCCCCAATTGTAAGAAATCAACCAGGAAGGGGAAGAAACCAGCATGGCTGTGTCATGACCTGCTGGTCAAGCTAACACGTAAGAGCGAGCTGCACAGACGTTGGAAACAGGGATGGGTATCCTGGGATGGACACAGGATCCCAATTGTGTAGGCATGAGGTCAGGAAGGCCAAGGCACAGTTTGAACTGAACTTGTCAAGGGACCCAAAAAAACCCAAGAAGGGCTTCTACGGGTACATCAATGAAAAAAGGAAGGTGAAAGAAAACATACCCTCCTGAAGAACAAGAATAGGGAGCTACTGACAATGAAGAGAAAGCTGAGGTTCTCAATGACTTTACTGTCAGTCTTTACTGGCAACCTCTCTCCCAACACCTCCCAAGTAAAAAAACCAGAAGGCAGGAATCAAGGTGGGGAAGCCACTCTGACTGTATGTGAAAATCAGGTTTGTGACCTCCTGAGGAACCTGAACATACATAAGTCTATGGGACCTGCTGAGATGCATCCCAGAGTTCTGAGTGAACTGGCAGCTGTAGTCGCCAAGCCACTCTCAATATTTGAGAAGTCCTGGCAGTCAGGTGAAGTCCCTAGTGATTGGAAGAAGGGACATGTTACACCTTTATTCAAAAAGGGTAGAAAGGAGGACCCTGGGAACTACTGCCCTTATCAGCCTTACCTCTGTGCTTGGGAAGATCATGGAGCACATTCTCCTAGAAGGCCTGGTAAGGCACATGGAGGACAGGGAGGTGATCAAGGCCAGCCAGCATGGCTTCACTAAGGGGAAATCCTGCCTGACAAACCTAGTGGCTTTCTGCAACAGAGTGACTGCATCAGTGGACAAAGGACAACCTGTGGATGTGACCTGTCTGGACTTCTGCAGGGCCTTTGACACGGTCCCCCACAACATCCTACTCACAAGGTGGAGAGATACAGATTTGATAGGCAGACCATTCAGTGGATAAGGAATTGGCTGGATGGCCGCATCCAGAGGGTAGCGGTCAACGGCTCAAAGTCCATATGGAGAGCAGTGACAAGTGGTGTCCTTCAGGGGTCTGTACTGGGGCCTGTCTTGTTTAACATTTTTATCAATGACACAGACAGCAGGATCGAGTGCACCATCA
>JANIJG010008470.1:231750-248243 GCA_024611175.1 Megaceryle torquata | reverse complement strand
TCTAGAGGTCCCTTCTAACCCAGACATTTCTATGTTTCTATGACTGTTCCCAACATCTTTAGTCACTGCATTGTCCCGATATACTTTTGTCAAAGCAGCTTTTCATTAAGTGGATAACTTCACCCAACAATGATGTGCAGCAGCCAAATTTATCAACTGACTGACTCCACTTTCACGGAAGACACTACCAGCTTAACAGTATTATTGTAAGGCAGCTGTAACTTGAACTAAGATTCATGAATAGTGATTCCCCAAAATCATTATAACCTTGAACCAGACAATGTCAAAAAGAATGGTATGTGGAACAACTGTTAGAGCCATCCTAGCCATCTGCATCTTTCTAGAGGGCTTTCTGTGGGCCTAAATGAGGAGATCATGAAGAGGAATATTTGCTTACCTTTAGTTTGGCCTAGTGTAAAGAAGACAGAGATGTGTGCATTTCATGGTTACTTTGTTCCTTGTACGGGGTTTGCATGGAAAAGTTGTGGGGGGGAGTCAGGGGGCAGTGTGGCTTCTGTGAGAAGCTGCTAGAAGCTTCCCCTATGTCAAATAGAACCAATGACAGACAGATTCAAGCCAGACCAAACAGTGGCCAAGGCTCTATGATAACATATTTGAGAATGAAGGAAAAAAAGGTGCACAAATTCTTGTAGGTATGGCTGGACTTGGTGATCTACAAAGTCCTTTCCAACCACAATTATTCTGTGATTCTGTAACCTTCTTGAAATGTTACACTGCACATAAAATGGTACTTGATTACCAGTCTAAGTCTTCCTGCACTTAGAATGACATTAAATCTTCAGTGAGTAGATACTGGAAAAATGGAAGGGAACTATAAACTAAATATAGATCACTGATCTTCAGTGATGGAAACAGCATCAGACATACTTTTCCTGGAATAATATTAAATATGATTCTATTTTTCCCTCCTCTGAAAATCAAAGATGTCTGTGACCAAATTGCACATAACCAATGCAGGATTAAATGGCTTCTGATACTGTACAAGGTTTTTTCAAGAATTACTTTTCTAAAGGATACATTGATCTTATTTTTTTATCACAAATGGGAAACATGGCTTTCCTCTTAGCAGAACAAACTTTTTATTTCCTTTATGAATTACAGTTTTGGAACTATCCAAGTTACCTTGGTCTCCAACATTGCTTTATAAATGATTCCACTTTGTGCTACTCAAGCTAAATACTGCCCTAGTTTAAAGGTTGTTATTTGAATGTAGAGGAGACCTGATGGATAGTGTACTAGTTAACTAGGCTTGTTAGTTTATTGTTAACACTTAGTAAGAATGTGTTTAGAATGATTCCTTCAGTCTGGCACAGGTTCTGTCAATGAAAAAAGGGCATCTCAAAGTTCCCAAATCTGTCTATAAATCGTAGCTCAAGAATGATAAATTGCTTCTGGAGAGCAAAAACCAATTTTTTCCCCCCACTTCTTGAGATTCTGTTTGTATCAGGATTACCTATTAACAGTTAAGGTATTCATGGGCCTTTTTTTTTTTTTTTTAATTCCACACCCCTGTGAATCTTTAAAGCAATGAAGAAATTTGTTGTTGAGTATATGTCTACTGTAATTTCCGCTTGCTTCCCAAAACTCTCTAACAGAAGTTGTTGGCTGTTCAGCTGCATGGTTTAACCTAAGCTGTCCCCAGCCTGTGTTACCTCTCCTCAATGCTTGCTTAGCTCTTCATACACATACATGGAATGCCAAATCATGAAACTTATGCAGGTTAAAATAACCTTGGGGAGCAAGGGAGTACAGTAGAAGTTGGTTTTCACCCAGAAAACCAGTAGCTGAAGTAATCTAAATGTCCATACTTATGTCAAGGAAGTGATTTGTATGTGGAATGAGTTGCAAGGACTGCTAAAACCAGCTGCAGCTAGTTGTAGAATGATGGCATTGAATCTTGTGGAAACCTAATGCCTAATGTTTCTCTGCCTTCTCCTATCTTGACATCAGTTACTGGAGTGTTTTCTTCAAGCTCTTTAAAGAAGTGTACTAGATTTCTTCTCTAAGCAGCCCTTAGCCTTGGGGACTGAGGGGGCCTGTGGCATAACTCTCAGATTAGGAGGAGGGTTAGTGTTTTGAAAAAGCTAAGAGTTACGGTAAAAGAAAGTGTAGCCCATAGGTTGAAACTCAGGCCATGGGCACCATGAACCACCAGGACATCCAGCACAGAGGCTATTCAGGCTCTGAACTGATAAGCAGATAGAGCAATATGTGAGTATAGTTGAACACTGAAAATAGTGGGGGGGGAAATGCAAAACGAATGCACATGAAACTGTATATTGAGAAATTATCATGTAAAATTGTTCGACTGAAGGAAACAAATGAAAAAAATTCTCCACAGATGACGAAATTTGGACTTAATGTTGTAAACTGGTACAACTCCACTGACTTCACTAAACTTACTCCATATTGTACTAGCTGGCTTTCTGAACATCTGTCTTCCAAAATGTTAATCACATAAAATTCAAGCAAACTGTCAAGGGGAAGTTTTAACAGCTTTTTTGGTGTTGCCTCTCTCTTTTTCTTTCTGCAAAATACTAGGTTTTGAAGTCATCCTGTTCTGATGAAAAACCGAGTACCATGTTTAATTTTAGTACTGTCCATGGTCAGGGTTTAATGAACTGAATGTGTACAGCTCTGCAGATGCCCTCAGATCAATAGGAGTCAGGGACTGCAGCTCCAGAGATGGAGTTGCTGGGGAGATCTTCAGCCCCCTGTCTTCAGAGATGGCAGTTTTCATACACATCAGCCGTTTGTCATAAACGCTGGCATACACCTCGCTGCTCTGAGTGGTCTGCAGTTCTGGGAGTTGGAGCTGTCACAAATGCATTGCTTCAAAGTATAAAGAGATCACAAAGTGTATTAAGTGTTCTTGGATGTGGCTGTATTCTCAACCTTTCAGTGACTTGCAAGTACAAGATAGCCAAATGAGGCACGGCGCCTGCATAGTCTTTGAAAAAGGATATTGTAGAAGCTCCTGATAATGGTTTTTAGAGGGAATTTATTGAAATGTTTTTGTAACATCTTTGTAAAATTATTATAAGTAAAATCAAATTTAAAGCAGTCTTTCTCTACCACTTAAAAAACCCCCTGTTTCCCTGTGTTTCTGGAAATGGTACAATAGCATTAGGTAGTATTATTTTTGTAGAGCAATATTGTTTTATAAGCAATGGTGCTTTCCCAGTGTTCACAGATGTGAAGAATTAAGATTAAAGAGGCTTTGTTTCATTATCAGTAAATACAACAGACTGTAACTATTTTTTTATTGCACAGAGAAATTTAATCTAAACAATGCAAATAAAAAAGTCCATAGAATATTTTATGAAATTAATGTAGAAAAAATTCCAGATAGCCCAAACAGCAGTTAGCAGCTAATAATACTATTGCTAAAATATAAAAAGAGCAGGGGTGCTCAGTGCTAAGTTTATGCCTGATTGAATAATAGGGTATACTATGAGTGTGCACACTAAAGCACTGTGATCAGAGATAAAGAACTGCAGGACAAAGTGGCATTGCTTGACATTTTATGAATAGGGTAGCCCCAAGCCCCAGTTCAAGCACACGTGCCTGCAAAAACAGTAGTTTTTCCCTGGTTTTGAGGGCTGTCAAGTGTGATTTATACAGTTATACATATAGTTATATATACCATACGCATGACAGCTCTATCATGCCTTAATGCATCCAGTACATGACTGGGCCTGTGTTCTGGGCTACACTTCAGGGCAAAAGGATCACTGACAAATCAAGACACGCAGCATTTGCTTGTTATTTGTCCAGGTGACAAACTGAATGGGCTTACAGATTTGCTGGATGCTCAGAAGATAACTCAGAAATTCAGAAACTGAAAGTAGCCCAGAGTCACAAAAATTCTTTCTCCTCATTTCAAAAATATTTTTGTTACCTGTTAGTATAGCAGAGCTCTGCTTTAATATTCCTGACTAGCTGCTGTTGATATTGATTTTTTTTTAAACAGATTTTTCTAATTCATGTGTTGAGTGGGAAGGCTAACACTAATAAAATAACTGAGGAACTTGACATTTTATTTTTATATACAACTGAGAGTGATCCAAAGGTTCTTCCAAGGGAGCCTGATCAGTCTGATGCTTTGGGAATTTGCTTTGTTCATTAGAATTTATCAAGACTCAACATAACATCGATGCTATTGGTAGATATAATTTAGTTTTTGCAAGGAATAATTTGAAGCATTTTAGAGAAGTAGAAACTGAAAATGACAACGCAGTGTTCTATTTTTGATGGCCAGTAGTGTTTGAATTAACTATGACCATTTTCTTATTCAAGACTTTTGGAGGGTCATTTATTTCTTTGAAAATGTGGGCCAAAAAATTCCACACATCACCTAAGGTGAGTAGTAGCAGGCAAAAAATTTAGTTGGGAGCCACTGAACCAGTAAATGGTTTGGAGTATTTGATTTTAGGCACTGGGCTCGCCAGCTGTAAAAATGATTGGACTGAGCTATAATACTTTTTAAGGTTTATTTTACTTTTTTTTCTATGAGAGCATTGAAAGCAAAATATACATCCAAATGATCACTCAGACCCTGCAGAAGGAGTTAGACTTTTTCCTGGAAATAAGCATCTCCTGATGTGGCTTTTACAGGTGGCTTCTCCCCCTCTGCTAAAAGGTTGTCTCAAAAAGCCTTTTTATAGAGAAGACCACAAGTAAGACATTCCTGTGAAACATTCCCGCTCTCCCGCTTTACAGTCTCTGTAAACAAACATTAGCTTAGATCAGAGAGTGTGGACACAAGATAACCCCTTCTGTAAAGAGTGTATTACTTATAAAGCTAACACAGCAAATATGTAGTGTCTCTCCCTGGACC
The DNA here is from genome assembly GCA_024611175.1 of Megaceryle torquata. NCBI lineage: Eukaryota > Metazoa > Chordata > Aves > Coraciiformes > Cerylidae > Megaceryle > Megaceryle torquata. The sequence goes on along the minus strand of JANIJG010008470.1, from coordinate 243,382 downwards.
CTTTGCTCAGGAGAAGGGAGTCTCCTCATAGCTCTGCAGTCAAAGGATTCTTTGATGTGCTTGACTGTTTTGAGATCCCTGCTCAGTGACATGGGAATGCTTAGAAGCTCCAGCTTTGTGAGGTTGAAGTGTTGGGTCAGGCTGAGACATGATTTGCAAGTCTGCCAAGACCATGTCTGATCTCATCGTGCCTGTGGAACAGGCAAACGAGTGCATCTGATGTACTGACGTGCGTATAACACTGGAAGGGTGAGAGTCTTTGATTGCATAAAGGGGTATTTTGCAGACTCCTGTGTCTGTGACTCAGAGCAGATACTTTCCAAATGTCTGGGGCCTATTCTTTTAGAAAAAAAAATGCAAACCATTTTCCTTTTATTAAGTCCAAAGGAACATTTCACAATAAAAAATACTTTTTTTAAAACCAACTCATTAGTATTTTTAATGTGGCTCTAAGCTCCTGATTAAAAGCCTAATCCAACTCTTACTAAATTAGGTGGAGTCTTTGACTGTCTTGGACAGAAATAGATACAGCTCAGAAAATGCAAGGTTCTTGAATGGGATATATTGTTCAAAGTATCTTTGTGCTTTATTCATATAGATTTTTTTTTTCTTGAATTTTGCTTTATGGTAGTTCTCTTTGCTTGCCTGTTATACAAGAATCCTTAGAGTACTGTTTCTTTTCTCTTTAGTGCTTTCATTCTTAATTAGGATTTTAAATTATGGGTGGATTATGAAAAACTTAGTCTCAAAATAGGTATCTAAAGTTTGGTACCTTTATCCATGTATAAGTTACTTAAATGAGACAGGAGTATGCTGATTTTCCCTGTAGTTCTAGAAGTGCAGAAAACAACTGAAATTATGGGGAGAAAATAAGATTTAATCCAATAAAAAAAAAATTAAAATTTCTTTACATAGACATCTAGGTGACAGTCATTCTTGGGTGAGGCTTGTTAAAAACCCTGTAAAGAAAGGATAGTATGGAGTAACAGAAGACCTTCATGTTACTAGTGGTATCATCAGTCCTCTACTTCTGAGTTAGTCCAGTCAGTAAAGACAAAGCTCCATCCTCCTTTTCTGCTTCTTCATGCTCTAGGTTTATCAGAGCTTGGAACTCCAGAGTTTAGGGCATCCATCACCCAGTGTTGATGATTTTAAAGGGGAAAATGAAGAGCCAATTGAGTGCTGGTGGTTTGATGTCTGTGAAATCCTGTAGAAGACTATTTTTCCTTCACATAACTACCTAGTCATTCTATTAGATAATGCTTTGATATTCCATCTCAAGTATTCTTAGTTTATTTTCATTAAACAGTGAGGTTCTGATAAAAATAGCAAGATAGAATATATCTTAAATCTTTTCATAAGAAGTTGAAAATAGAGCATGCCATGCATATAACCTGTGTGTGGCTGGATGTGAGCCTTCATGGATGTAGAATTCCTAAATCTTTGTTAACACAAATTTTGCAGTATATTGCTTTGCAGCATATTTCCATGCTTATATAATCTTCATTAGCTTGTCCCTGTCCAAATCTGTCAGAACACCTGCTGAGGCAGCTACAAGGTTTTTTTAAGCATAGCAGCATTGAAAATGTGAAGGAGCCTTCATGCTGCAAAAGCAGCCAATCCTGTGAAAGTGAAACTGTACTTAGTAGGTGGTAGTAAGTGTTTATTTCCCTGAGCCAACAGTCTTCTTAACTCTCAAATGATATAAAATCTGAGATTAAATCAATATAATCTCCCCACAATAACACTTTACAATACCCAAGACCGCAGCTCCCTAGTAGTTCTGCAAATTACTAAGACTGTATATATAGCTTTAATTTCCCCCCCCCCCCCCAATGTTTATTTTTTTTAGATTTGGAAAGTTGTATGGATCTTTTTTTTTCACTTGGCAACCTTGGTGAGCTGAGCTCATTTGCTTCGCTTTTGTGCAGTAGGTAAGAGAATGCCCTACTTAAACATCTTGGGAATTGATATATAAATCTGTTTTTATCTTTGTTTTCTTTATCTTGCTTCCAGCAAAAAGACAAATGTAAGAAGCTATACACAAGGCCTATTTCAGGATATATTCCCAACAGCTACTGTTATTTCAGCAGAAGCTTTTAGTTAAAGACAATATTGTCTAGACAAAAAAAAAAAAAAAAAAAAAAAAGTCAGTTTGCTTTTTCTTTAAACAAAAATAAACTCCTAAGAATTTAAAAAGCATTATGGGGTCTGACTGGAACTAACAAAAGCTAAGTAATTCAGAGATAAGGATGATTGAATCTGAGCAACTTTACTCAACTCATGCTGGTTAGAAGTACACTAGTGTGTCACTAGGCAGCCAAAATTAACTATGAATTAAAAGGTAGAGCTTTGATTTTCACTTAAGATCTCCTTTTTGTTGTTCTTTCATTAGCCTTGCTACCTTGAGCTCCAGAGTTTTTTGGTATTAAGGTGTTTTATGACTAATGGGAAGTAGTTCATGTATAATCATCTGTAGCAGTAAGAGTTAGCTTCAGTGATTCTAAAATCTAATGAGGTCTCTATTTTTACATATCCCTAATTAAATATTTCAAATGTCTCCAGCAGCTATTTCCTACACCATTCATAAGTACTATGCAATGATATGATTCTTAACTTTTACAAGATACCACCAAATATTTACAAAATTATGTTATTTTCTGTTTACTTCTACTGAATTTGTACATGGGACCTATGCACTGCAGGGAAATTAAAAAAAAGAGGGGACAGTATCTTAATTATGAAAAAAAAAAAGTAGAAGCAGATAATTAAATGCTAGGGCACTAGACAATGTTTTCAGTGTCACAAAAATATTCATGTTAAAGAGCATAATACCTCTTTGAGAGACTTTTAGTGTTTAGTGGTGGTGACTTCATTAGCTTCTGACCAAAACTATTGTGTACAACGTAGAGAATTCAGTTCTGGTGTTAGCTTAATCTGGTTTTTGCCAGTTTTCTTTAGCTGGGTACATTCTCCAGACAGTTTATAGGGCTGAACTGCAAAAAGTTACATCAATTGTTGCAGGCTGTGGTGTGAGAATGTTTTTAAGACTGAAATGTTCTTAACAGAATTGCTACATCCAGCTCTCATATAATGAAATTACAATCTTTGCATCAAGGTAAATTTTGGGGGTGTTTTTTTTGTTGTTTTGTTTGTTTGTTTGTTTTTTTGTTTTGTTTTGGTTTGTTTTTTTGTTGTTTTTTAATCCAGGGGGGCTTTCACTGTAGACCCAAAGATGATTTCCTCTAGTATTATCTTTGTCCTTATGCAACCACTCACGATTACAATCCTGCCTCTAACAGGAATAGGCTGGTCATTTAGGAACAAAGGGTATTAGCTGGTCAGGCTGTAAGATCACTTTAGAACCATTTGCCATCAGTAATACCATCATGCAGTGTACCTCAAATGAAACTGTGCAGTATGATTTCCTTTAACCTAGTTTACATGAGTAGTTAAACTGAGTCATATTTGCAGGGAAGAAATACATGCATCTTTCCTGATTGGTTTTATCTAAGTTTACTCAGCTCCCATTCACAGGGGAACATCTCTCTTCCCCAAACACAGCACTGCTTTAAACTTAGACTAGTTACCCAGGTTTGGGGTGTAAATTAGAAATTAAATACTAATTTAATGTAGGACAGTAGTTTTCAGTGAAGAAACTGGCCAAGATATTTGTGTGTTCATAGTGATCTGGATGCTTCTCTGCCACTATTTTCCCTGACTAATCTTAAGCTAGCTGAGTTTGGAAGGGACTTTTGGAGATCATCTAGTCCAACTCCTCCTGCTCAAATTGAGGTCAACTAGGGAAAGTTGCTTAGGGTTGTTTTCATTCATGTCAACATTTTCAAGGATGGAGATTTTGCTTTGTGGCCATTACTTCCTTCCACCGTGGTTCTGCTGTCTTTATTCCCATGATCAGATATTTGTACACATTGGTATGATTCCTTCCTAAGTCTGCTCTTTTTCAGGCTGAACAGTCCGAGTGCTCTCAACTGGACTTGGCATTCATGATGTGGTCTCACTAGTGCTGATTAGAGGGGAAGGGTTACCTCCTTCAGTCTGCTGGAGATGCTACTAATGCAGCCAGGGAGGCTGTTGGCCACCTTTGTTCCAAGGTCACATTGCTGGCTCATGTCCAAAAAAGTGTTGAACATGAGAAAATGTTGAAATCCTTCCTTAGCAAATTCAGTGGAAATTTTAAAGTCACTCGTTTTACCAAAAAACGAAAGTATGTTCCCAGAACTTTTACCACTGTAATGCGCAACTTTGTTTTATTTTTTTGGCAGCACAGCTATTTATGCCTTGGTTTGGCCACTCTAGTGATTACCTATCTAACACTGCAGCAATGGAGTCATCTGGATGCCTCCTACACTGATGTGTGTAAAAGGAGAGGAGTACTCTAGGTGTTCCACGTTGTACCTCCTTGGAGAAAAAAGACAACCAAACAAAGAAAAAAAAGAGGTTAAGAACTGCTTTTTATCTTTTATCTCCATCTGTCACTATCCCTTGCTCATCTGTTCTTCTTAGAGATGAGATTGTGGAAGCAAGCATGGTCCTGTGCTTGCAAAGTTCAGAACAGTTTGACAGCAAGTCATGCAGAGCCAGATTTTAATACTGTTTTTATGCCAGTCTGCTTTTAAAATATCTAAATAGTGTTAAACTGTCTCTCTTTTTCTTTTCTTTTCTTATTCTCCATATTCCTCAGGTTTTCATCTGTAAAATGCAGGCAACTATATCCTTACTACAGAGGAAAAAATCAGAAACTATGAAAAGCAACTTTAAAAAAAAAATAGAGAATCTTTTCTGTTTCTGCTTTTTAGACTCCATCTTGTTCTGAAACAAACTTTATCAAAATACTGTTTCACTCTAGTGCCAGGATTTAATCTTATTACTTAAACTCTTTGTTGCACTTTGAACAAGTTTAATTAGAAAGTCTTTAAAGTTTTCCCTTGGGACAAACTGAGTAGAATCTTCAGGGTCTAATCCATTATTTTGTACTGATATTCTTTAAATCCCTTGAGGGTACTTTACTCTTAAATTGTGTGTTTTCATATGCTAATACCACAGAAGGGCTTATCTTTAATGATTTTATTAGGCTGTTTTATGATTTTTAATATTTAAAATATCTAATTAATTTACAGAGTGGTAAGTCTTGCACTCCTTTTGGCCAGTTACTCTATGTGAAAAAGTATTTTATTAGGAAGCACTTAGACTCATCCTGCCCCTACTTATTTTTTTGGGGAGGATAACTCCTCAATTATGAAAAGTCAGTCTCCTTGGGCCTTTTCTAAAGTCAATTGGAGTCTATAATTTATTGAGCCCTGAAACTGGAGGTTTTAGTGTTTATTCTGCAACAATTAAAAAGAAACTGACCTATCCCATGGGTTGCAGTCTGTATTAAGTGTTTATCTTTCTAATTTTGATTTTTTTTTTAATGGTATTTGAATTTGGCTAATGTTCAATTTGCTTTTCAGAATGACCTTTTTAAGAAATGCGAGCAAAAATTTGTCTTTGTCTTAATTTCTGTGTATTAAGCACATTGCTTCTAGCTCTTCTTATTGCACTACCTCCTCTGCAGTGTGTTTTATGACACTTTTATAGTATTTTACATCTACTTTTCCTCTTTGTGGACAATGAATATCCTCACACTGTGCTGCCACTACGCACAGCTGTACTGAACTAACCATTTTTGAAGGGCACTCCACTCCCCTAACAACGCACATTTCTAATAAATCACAGCCCTTACCATGTTTGCTTGGATCAATGGTATATTTTGAAAGTAAGTCACCTCTTTGTGCTGTTACTGAGATTATTATTGTGATTATTCTTGACATTTTGGAAGACATGCTAGCCTGGCTATAATGTTCAATAATTATGATGTTCATGCTATTACTTGCCAATTTTCATTAGTATAAGCAGACTGAAGGTCTAACATTGCTGAGTTATGTATATGTTTTTCAGGGCAAAATATTTAATTAGAAATACTTTGCTTTACCTTAATCTCTTTTGCCTAGGGAATTTATTGTTGCCAAATTCCTGACGTGGAGCTATCCATCTGTCCAGGACTCCAAACCTGAGTGTTTTTGTCAATCTGGGACAAAAAGACTCTGATTATCTAAAAATTATTGGTTTTTTGAATGTGTCTAGCCCTGTTAGTGTATGAGTAGCAGTCCTACAAGGTTTTTGCTGCTCTCTCACTATTTGTTTTACCTAAGATTGTGCTATGCTTGCTTGGCAAAACTTGTTTCTTCATTTCTCATGGTTCTTAATCTCTCTCTTTCTTAAAATACTATGTCATAGAACTCTTTCAGCATCCAGGTCTTTTAAAAATGCTTTAAAACATATTCATTTACCCTAGTAGTTCTTTCTATCTATATCTATTTCTATCTATATCCATCCCCATAGTCTGTGATTTTCCATTTACAGGTATAATAAAACTGGTAGACATGGATTTCCTAATTATGAAATGTCTTTTCTACACTGAATTCCCAGATTTATACCTGAATTACAGATTTCAAAAAAGTGTGATGTCCTATACATCTATTTTATTCTCCAGGTAGATAAACACATTTACTGTGCATCTTTTTCTACCTAAATCAGATGATGTTTTTGACAACACTGTGAGGCTAGAACTAGGTTTAGTACCATAGGATAGTAAGCAAGGAACTGCAAACTGCTTAAATAGTTTAGTAGACAAAACCTGTTGAGTAGTTGCTACATCCTCTGTTAATTCAGATAGTGGGAAAGGCTTGTCATTTAAATCATTGTTAATAAGGTTTTTGTTTCCTAATGGGCTGCAACTCCTGAATTAAAAATAGCCCCAGTGAAACCAAAGAGAACTTGCTTTCATTTAAAGTCATTGTCATAATTTTCTAATGGAACTGAATTCTAATAAAAAATATAAACCTTATTTTTCTTTTCATATTGGAAAACCAGGGCCTTGTCATTTACGCTTGAATGTCTTTCTATCACTCTAGTGGTCTAAAGGACTGAGTATGGATAGGAGTAAAGGCTTCTGGAGGTTCTAAAGTATATTAATATTATACACAGGAAAAAAAAGTATATACTAAGTATATATATATATATTTTTTCAAAATGGAGAGTATCACAGTAAAGAAAACACTGTGCTTTACTGAAAGCAGTAACTCATTTCAGAGCAACGAGAATTTGAGACAGAATAGGCATACCCTCACTATACCTATTTAGGGAGAACCTAAATAAATTTAAGGACTTCTTGAAAATTATCCAGTTTCATCTTTGACAAGGCACTAGAGCATTCACCCTTTTAAAAAAAACCAACCCCAAATCTCCTTCTTAGACTAACTGTATTCTGGACATGGATGTCCAAGCCTAAGGACCCAGACAAGCAAAACAAAAACTTGATTGAAAAATGAGTTAACTAAAATAAAAAAACACAACAAAAGCTCTTCTGTTAAATATATGTATATATATAATTTCTTTGACAATATAGTGACTTATTTTTCATAATCTAAAGCTTCTGTTTCTGCTATCTCAGAATGGCATCATAGATCTCTAGCTCTGCAAGACTAAATATTGTTCAGTGTCAACATCAGTTCAGGGATATTTTCTGAGATAAATTTTGTTATTTAGAGAGAAAGTAGAAAGCATTTTTATGGCATGCGGATGTTTGGAAAACAATGATTGTTTAGAATTGCTCAGAGGACTGGAATGTCAGAAGTAGTCAGAAAATGGATTTGTTGGCAGCACACAGGCAAAGTAGTCAAAGCCATGTGCTAAGTGCAGTTTGTGGCATGGCTTTTTGATTTGCCCTATACCTAGTACTAGCACTCCTCTGGATCTGGTTAATATGCAACAATGCGTAGCTGTTTCCATAGGCTGTGGAATTTAAAAATGTACATTTTAAAAAGCACAATGTAATAGTCAGAAGCCACATGTTAATTTCCTATAACATTATCAGCATATTTAGAAAAGACTCAAAAAACTGTTTGGCTAGTAGAAATTTTGAATTGTCAGTAAACTTGATTTGCAGGACGCTTTTTCAACATGTTTTTCCAACTTCTTGCATATGATGAAAAGCTGTGTTTTTGGAAATGAATAATATACAATGTGGTTCTAGTTTAAATAACACAAAGTTCCAGCCTGCAGGATTCTTGGTGGGGCTTCAGTGAATGATCTTATTGGAAATAGATTAGCTTCATAAACCTAAATTTGGAAATAGGAAGAATCATGCTGAGTGTAAACAGATTGTGAAAGTAAAAATCCAACCACAATAATATTATGGCAGCACTGGACAAGTATCATTTGTTTATCACTTAAAAGTCCAAGCAGATCCTCAGCTGTTTCCGAAAAAAATATTGGACTTTCAAACCAGAAGGTTGTTAAGGGGACAAGATTGCAGCACTTTGCTCTCTGGTAAAATGCTCAAATGCTTTCTTAATTATATCTCTGGAATGGTGTTTTGCATAAGAAATCAGATTGCTTAAGAAGGTCTTTGCTTTGTTCTTTGATATCAGACATGAGAAAAGCAACCACATGCAAAATTTGAAAGTAGAAATTTAACCCGGTTTTGATAGAATTAAAATCTCCAAGCTGAGTTTGGTAAGGATTTGTGACACTATTTTTTTTTTTTTTTTTTTTTTTTTAACAAAACAATTTCTGCTTAAGTTTTTAGATTTAAAATGTGTAAAACTGGAACAATAAAAGTAAAAAAAAAAAAAAACCCGTTTTTAAAGAATTAAAAACTCCAAAGTGGGTTTTGTAAGGAATTGTGACACCATTTTTTTTTTTTTTTTTTTTTTTTTTTAACAGAACTATGTCTGCTTAAGTTTTTAGATTGAAAATGTGTAAAACTTGAAGCAAGAAATTAAAAAAAAAAAAAGAGCTTTTTATTCCTCATATGTGTAAGTTTGATTTGAATCTCAGACTCCAAATAGTATTCAGGAGATGTGGCAATTTCTTGGGAGAAGCCAGAACAAGATTTTACATGTAGTTTTTGAAAATGAAAAAACACTTATTTCAGATTTCTCCACACTGTTAACCAGTGTCTGGAGCATCAGAGTGGATGTATGAATGTTGCAGGACCTGTCTAGGGTTTTGGGGATACTCGACTCTTGTTGCTAGCATCCAAAAAACTTTACTGTGTCAGCTTCTTTGTCAGTCACTTCTTTGTACAGCTGCTGTGCTCAAAGAAACATGATACTGCTGTGGAGAGCCAAACTACATGGTTATCTTGCTCTCTGATTATCTAGTTTTCTCACTGGGCAATAGTGAGAAATACACATGTGCAGCATACAGTAGGAAAGAAACAAATTCAATGTGAAGTGATGCTCAGGCTATTGTATGCCCAGGGTTTGCCTGGCTCTTGAGTCACAAATGTGACTTGTGAAACAACTTTTCCCTGCTCTGTAGAAACCATGGCTGAGATGGTATGCCATCCATGAAGACTTGCTGACACTTGGGTCTTACTTCTCTTTAATTTGATTTGCACAGCTTTTATAGTTGTCTTCCTCCAGGAAGTCACTAGTGATATTTTGCTCATCTTTCTAATTAAGCCACAGATTGGTGGACTGGTGCCACTTACTGTTGAAAATTGAGTGGGGAACAAACTGAAGCTGGATTTAGTTCCTACACAAAGAAGATGATGCCAGTATTTCTTGGCTCTTAGTATTTCTAGGCATATTTCCTTCACTTTTGATGAAGATCAGTTTGGATCAAGACCTCCTTATCTTTTGAAGGTTCTGGAATTGTAGTGAAGTCAGTGTTCTCACTTCTGGGGTAGAATCTTTAAAAATTTATTTAAATTGCTTCTCTACAAAGCATGTTTGAGAATCTGTTTGAGAAGTGAAATTATTTTCTTTTCTATCAGCATGAATAAATGTATCTTTACTCAAATGACTGATGACACCTGTCACTACCCAGGACAACAAACACAGAAACTGAGCAAATACACTTAGGCTGCTGCAGTCCCCCACAGCTGCCCTCAGAAGCAGATTTGTGTTTTCTAGGTGAAACCTGTTGTCAGAGACTTGACTGCTTTATGGTTCTTTGGAAAATGATACATGGCATGTAGAATGTGAAAGAACTCTTGGAAGTGTAGTTCACCTAGATTTGATCTGCACTGGAAAACATACAATTAGAACAGACTGAAGAGATAAACCTCTCTTACAAAGTTTTCTGTTATGGTTGCAGATCTCAAGTACAGCTTAGAATGAGAGAATTTTCAAGACTTGTTTTTAGTAGTTGTTTTGGGGTTTTTTTTGTTGTTGTTTTTGTTTGTTTGTTTTGTTGTTGTTTTTTGTTTTGTTTTGTTTTGTTTTTAAAAACCCCCAAAGTATTGCTGAGAAATGAAGACATAAATGGAGATTCTAACTGCTAATAGTAGTAGGAATCAGTTTGCTGCTGTACTATTACTAAAATGAAAGAAAACACACAAAACTAAGTAAAAATGTGGCTAAAATTTAACCAAAGCAGAAATATAAATAGACAACATAAGTAATTGAAGGTCAATATTACACATATCAAGTAGAACTCAACAAATTAAAGTATATTAAGTTAGTCAATGGCAAAAAACTACCAAGATTTTATTCAACTCATGCTTCCTCCATTAGTTAGTAATAGAGGGCCAAAATTCCTTCACTGATAGTGTCAGTGATTGCTTGTTACTATTAAAGCTATCTGTAATTAAGTCCATCCATAAATAGAACTTGCTCTGGTTCTCCAGGAGGGAGCTGCTCTTAAAAGCCAAGGAAATATTTGATACTGTATAGCTGCTATTTATAGACAATGAAAATAAACCAAAGTAAGTAATCTCTCAGCAAGAAAAAAATACAGTTGATAATAATGTAGAAGGTAATACTACTGCTGTCATCAGTGCATTCTAACAGTAGCAACTGTTAAATGTAAAGAGGCTGCATTTGTACAGAGCGAAGTAGTGTAGAATAATTAGGGATGAACCATGATTACTGTAAAGATGTGATAATGCTGCTGAAATAACACATTCTCCAAGACTGTGTACAAAGGCATTGGCAAATGAAGATTGACAAAATCCATTTTGCAGTAGTTGGAAGTTGATGTATTATCCATCATTATCTGCCAAAATTTTGCATTACCGGAGCTTTGCACTTACCTCATTGCCCGTATCTGGAAGTTCTATGTATTTATTGTATGTAATCTGAAAGGCAAGTCAAGCTAGTTTGAAATTGTTTCCTTATAACATTGTGAAACATGCTGAAACATCGCCTGTGATGGCTTGTAATTATTGTTTTTCATGATGATTTGGTGTTCTTGTAGGGTAGAGACTCTTAGGCTCCTTGTATCATGGAAGCAGAACAAACAGGGCCATAAAGGAGAAAGGGAGGCTGAGGACTGAAACGGCAACTTCTACAAAGCATTTTTAAAAGGAAATTACTTTTTATTTAGAACCAAAATTGACTTTCACTTAAAGGGAAAAAAGTAATTCTGCTTTGATTGGTGTTTCTTATTAATTTGGGACTGGGAAGAATCCACCTTTACAATGCCTCCCCCCCCCCCCCCCCCAAAAAAAAAAAGAACCAAACCAAACCAAAACCTAACTAGTACCTTCTTCCTCAAATGCTCCCATTGCCACACCACAAATCTGACACAGAAGCAGTTTGGTTCTTGCACAGCCAGC
>JANIJG010008470.1:209418-231407 GCA_024611175.1 Megaceryle torquata | reverse complement strand
TTGTTGTTCTTTATTTATTTTGGCGCTGGAAAAAGCCCCCCTTTCCAAGCCCCCCCCCCCCCCCCCCCATCAAAATATAAAGGAACTAGTGTTTATGTGTTAGCTCTTGGGGTGCTGTTCTCCATGGGCTGGGGTCTTGGGAGCCACAGTACATCCTGATGAGGAAGAGCAGGGCCTGGCAGCCAGAGCTGTCCCACTGCTGTCCCACTGCCCCAGCCACTGGTGGGATAGTGGCAGCAGCCCCAGGCATTAGTCACTTCCCTGGTGACAGTGATGGGCTGAGGCTGGGACAGGCCATCAACCCAAGGGTGGGGTGAGATCTACATTAATGAGCTACTTGTTGCCAGGCTGGGACATGTCTGTAGCACATCTGGAGCAGCAGCTTTGGGACAACCCTGCCCTTAACTAGGCCCTTACAGTAGCTGTTTTACAAAGATTAAGAGCTCAATTAATTCTGTTTCTTTTTAATGGGGTTGAGAGCACAGAATATGGAATTACCTCCATCTCTCCCTCCCTGGGTGACTTGCAGGACCATGACTCAGCTCCTTCATCTGTAAACGCTTTTAACAGTCCTTGTAGGACTATCCCTGTAACTGAAGTTCATACCATGTTTTGTTACAAAAATTATGGAATATGTATTTAACTGCAATGTAGTCAAAAGATTTCTGTTTGAATGTGACATTTTAGAGCCGAAATGTTTAAGCAAATGCACTATGAATAAAAGAATGTAGATCAATTTGAAGCCAATGTTATGTATTATATCAATGTTGTAGGACGCTATACAGATATATCTAGAACACTGCGTGTACTGTTCCATCTGAACAGCTTCTGTAGGACATGCTTAATCAAAAATGTTGCATTGCGGGGATGATATTTATACCAGGTGCAAGAATTTCTTTAATAGATATTATTTTTCCATCTACTGAAAATACTGAAATACTTTGTCTTTTCAAGGTTGATGACCTTAGGATATTTTTAAGTTCAACATACAGGAAACTATACTGGATTTATTGGTACCTCTAAACATAGTCATTTGTTCTTCCCTTGTTATCACATCAGACTACAGTCCTTGCTTTGCATTTATGGTGCACGTAGGACCCCATTCCATTTATCATTCTTGACTCGCATCTGGTTGCAATTCTTAACACCAAATTGTTTTCAGCTAAAACCAACTCCTGGCTTATAGATATTTTTATTATTCAGTAATAGTTAATATTTTTCTTTGGAAAATAAATCCATGTCTTTAAGCTTAAATTTTCCTAGCTCTCTGCAGATCATTATGATGTGCTAAAACTGTAGACTGTTTGAATATCCAAAATAAGCGCGTGTGGTTAAAGGTTACTTATTCTCTAGCAAACAGAGGTCACTTGGTTCTTACAAGGATTATAAGCATTTTGTTAGTATTTGGTTAGAAGCATGACCTTTTCATCATTGTGTACTTTCTAAACACTTTCAAGCAGTTAGTCTTATTGTTTATAAGTTTTGGTTTTTTTTCCTTCTGGAAAATGTAAAGGTAATATAAATTGCTATTCCCAAGGCCTTGAAAGATTAACATTTCAACTCTGTGTTGTTTGTTATGGACTCTCTCAGTCACTCCTTGATCTAAATCTTAACACACACTCATATGCAGGATTGAGGTTAAAGGAGCAGTATCACTCTCGCAAAGAGTTAGGGAATGCCAGATATAAGGTTGAGTCTCCTTATGTGTGGGCACATGCATTTTTTTTAATCATGTGCAAACAGGCTCTTTTTTCTACCCAATTCATGTCTCATTCACAGTAATACATAAGTGGCATTCATTTAACAAGAAATTTATTCTTAATTTTGTTCTTACTGTTCAGCTGAAGGGATGACCCCATGTTATTTTAGTGTACACTATGGAAATCCCGTTCTCTGTACTGAGTAGTTGTTTTCAGAGTGGATTTCTTCTGATGTCCACAAATGTAGCCTTGGGATCAGGGAATCATAGAATTGTTTACATTGGAAAAGATCTTTAAGATGGACTCCGACTGTGAATGACCCATTGTTTTCCACAATATCTCAAAAGTAGAAGGGTATTATTGAAAAGGAAATTGAAATGTAGAAGTATTAAGATCAGAAGTTTCTACTAATTTTGGGCACAGTGTTTGAGAATGTGACGTGCTTTCATTCTTCCTACAGGTGGACGTAGTCTTCATCTGAAAGGGATGGGTGAAAGTAGGTTCTTGTAAAGCAGAGTGCAAATACAGAAACATCATGTGCCACCATCTTGATACCTACGCTGTTTACAGGCTTTTTTTTTTTTCCTGATGAGTATATTCAGAAATCAGAGAAACTGTCATATTCAGAGGCCAGGGTTCCAATCTGCATCTTGTATACGATCATCCTTTGGAAGATGTTTGCTTCTGTCCAGATTTTGCTAGCTTTAACTCTGCTGCTCTTCTCATTCTCCTGTTTCTCCCCGACTGACTCCTTGTCCAGTCCCAGTGTCTATTTCCCAATTTCTTTATTTCAGTCTCATTCTCATTGTTGTCACATTGTAGATCTCTTATGCAGACCCAAGTCCCTCTTCTGATCCCAGTCCTTGCCTGGTAACTGGTAACATCTGATTTGTTCTGGTCATGCATCACCTCCCTCTGACTCACTTTCAAATTCTTGCCCTTGGTCTCACAGCCAATTTTAATGGTGACCTTTCTTGCCAGTTTGCATTCAGATGACATTCAGCAACTATCCACCTTTGCACAACTATCCACCTTCCCCATAAGGGGTGAAGTTATCCACAGCACTGCAAGGAAAACACGATTCAGGAGTGTGTCTGCTGAGCTATGCATTCCCTCTCAGGAAATGTGAAATAGGGATTTTCATTTTGGCCAAATATGTGTAGGTTAGTAGCAGAAATGCAGTTGAAAGTCACAGTAAAAGGGTCTTAAAACAATCCTTGATAAATGAGAGAGCTTTCAGCTTTCTGGCTCTGCCTTTTCATGAGGCCTTGAGCAGCAGGGTTCAACTGAGTTTCTTCTGGATCTTGTAGGGAGGGGGAGTGAAAGAAATGCCTCCTGTCTCTCATGTCTGCCAGAGCAGGGTGTAGTGGATGAACTATTGCATCAGAAGCTGCAGTTGGAAGCTATGCTTCTGTACAGATCTTACCTCCCTAGTTGGTCTCCACTGTAGCAGCCTCCACTGGCTGGAGCCTGTGAAGAGTGCTGAGAAGTGCTCTGCTAGGGCTTGTGCGGGGCATACAAGTCTGTGAGGAGCATGGTGGTGTTAGTAACCTGTCTTTTCCTGTCATGGTAGACATCTACCACAGCTTGTTCTGCTGTCTGCATGCTAAGCTAGCTGTCCAGCCAGTACTATTTCTGCTCCTCGCCTCAGAAGTCCTGAATGGAGGAATCACATCAGCTGCCAGGAGAGATGTGCAGTTTGGGCAAGCAGGGCAGGAGCACCTCACTCCCATCCCATCTTCCAGCACCCTTGTCCTTGCTCTTTTGCCACCTCTTCCCTCCCAAGGCCTGTGCTACCTCTCTACTCACTAGACCCTCAAGTTGGCAGCAGAGTAACTACACTGCTGCCATCAGATGCTGCCGCTGCAGGATGCAAGCTGTCATTTACTGATGTCTGAGTTTGTTATAAATAGCATAGAAATGCCTCATTGGCACTGCTATTTTTCAAACCATAGGAGGTTCTGAATCTCGTATTATAAAGAAAAGAAAATTTCAAAGCCATAAAAGGAAGCAGAAGTCAGATGATAACTGCAGGGAAGGGGAGAAGAGTTCTCTGATCAGGAAAGCAAGCCAAATCAATAAACTGGTTTTTTCCCCTTAGTGTGTGGATGAAAGGTACAAAATTTCAGGGGTTACCAGTGTGCAAGCACTCTAGGAGGTGTCTCAAAAGAGAAGGAAGTTTGAGGTGTCTTATGCATCATGATAGCTGCCTTTGAGATGTTACCCAACATTTCTTTTACTGCCAGGCCTTTCAGTCATGTGTGTGTGCTTGGCTTTCTGAGTGATACAGGTCAAGGGCAAAGTGCCATGCAACAGTTTTAAACTTAGTACACACTTCTGTTGATGAGATATCTAGCATAATGCTGTGCTTTGTCATTTTATAGAGTAATATAAAAAAAAAAATCTTAAAATTTGGAAGAGATAGTAATACATGACTGTTTGGCAAGAATTTCCTAGATCAATCAGTTAAGCAAGCAGACTAATTAATTTTGTTTCCAAGGGCGTTTTGTTTTGTATTTGTTTGTTTTGTATTTTCATTAAGTGCTGCTGAAATCTCCCAGATTAACAGCATTTTAGAAATTTGATTATTTTCAAACGTATGTAGTACCATTCAAGAACCCACAATATATATTTTTTTCTTTATGGGACTCTACTACAATTTAAGGAACTGCCCTTAGTTTGACAAGTTGTAGGGGCTGACCTGTGTGGTGTTAAATAAATAAGCTATTGCTAAGGTTACCAAGCACTGTATTTGAGTAAACAGATGCTTCCAACAGTCGTAACTCAGATACACTTTAAAAGGAGCAGTATTGCTCAAATCATGTGAGTACTTGATAATCTTACATTCCTGTTTCAAGTTAAGTGCTGTGGTGGACAGCTTTCTGCATTGCATATTTTCACCTATTAATGTTTTATTAATAAATTAAAGTCTGTAAAACTGATCTGTTTGAGATTAAACTATTGCCCAATACTCACACAGAGAAACAATATAAATCACAAAATACATTAGTTTCTCAAAGGAGACCTTGGCATATACAGGCATCCAGCTTCTTTTGGAATGAATCACACATAGAAGCTGAACTTCTCACTTCTATAGTGACTCATTTCTAATACACTTCTTCATTAGACTTCAGCTTGTGAAACAAACAAATTCACAGCACAAATCTGTCCCATGCCCACTGTTTATTTCAATCACTGTTGGTTTCTATCGTGTCACGTTTTCTGTCATGGAGAGACCCCGATGCCTGAAAATAGGAATAAAGCAATGTGTAATATGAATAGGTTGAAACCTTGGATCCTTTTACATTCACGCACTAATGTAAACCATTTCTTATTGTTTGAAAACTTCAAGGAAATTTTCACCTGTCTTGGTAAAAGGAACTTCAGTTGCCCTGTTGAAAAGAGCACAAGTTGTTTTGGCTCTATTTCAGTTCAAAGACAGTTTTCTATCCGAAACACATCATGTGGTCAGATATAACATGATTTCTTTTCCATTTTATTATCAGAAAAAAAGAGAGGACAATAACATCATTAGGTCACTAATAAATGGTAATATTTTTTGATGTTGAAAGTCACAGAATTTATAAATTGTATCTATTCAGGTATTACTACAATCCAGAAAATGAGATTAAGTTAAATATCCAGTCAGCTTTTAACCCTTTCCAAACCAGTCTAGTGTCTGGGATGCTGCTATTGAGTTCTATTCTGTGTAAGCAGCTGAGAGGGAGAATCTGGATGTGATAGCTATTTACATTTATCATCTTTCTTTTTTTTTCCTCTCTGTGATTTTACAGTTTTTTGTGTCTTTATTTAATCAGATATTTAGGCATTAAAAAAAATATCTGGAAAGGCCATTGTAGTATTTCATCCTTAAGGTTAGATGTTAGTGTTAGATTTGTATTAGGTGGCTGATTAGCCACAAACTAATGAAATTGTCAGTAATTTTATATATCTGAGGGAATCCGTGAAAACGATTGGCTTTTAAACTGACTAATACTCAATATTGGTTTGTATTTCTCTTATATCTTTCACTGAAATGACCCTAAGCACACCACTGCTGTGTAGGCATCCTTATGTACTGTTGCAAATGTCAGTGTTGTGGGATACTTACGTTTTGCGTGGGAGTCATTTAATGTCATGGTATGCTTATTAATCTCATGCACAAGTGTATCTTGTATAAAATTATAATACCTTTTTTTTTTTGTCCTCATTGTAAAGTACCAATGACTTATCCTTTCACCTGTGAAAAAGAATTATTTACTCTAAATCCATCTTTCCTGCCTCATGAAATGAGTGACCACTTGAGAGGCTGTAGGCGCAGCTGCTTAAAGAGATGGGAGGAGATAGGGACTCTGGGATGACTGATTTTCATGCCAAAGGATTACAGCACAAATTTCTACTTCAAATAAGATGTCTTAAACATCAGTGTTGGATTATGCTTGCTCTGTGATTGGATTGTATCCCTTTTGTTGTGCAACATGCAAAAGACACAACATGCAAATCGCCAGATAGTGATAGCACCTGTCATAAATAACATCTAGTTACAGGGCCTTAAATTTTGGGTAACTGGGATAATGAAATGCTCAAATGAATTCCTAGCAAGTCTTGATCATATTTTTGGATAGTCCAGTGACAATCTGTTTTGTCTAAAGGTTTTTCATTCTGCTTCCAGGCTACAAGGAGGACACAGTATCTTGCAAGAGGTGGGGGAATAATACAGACATAAGAGTTAACATCTACAATCAAAAGCTATAGTCAGAGTGTTTCATGTAGCTGGATCCTCCTGTACATCTCTCGTCAGCTCACCACCTCTGACTTAGTAACACTTGGTGTAGCTCAGAACTATCTTAAATGAAAATGTAGTTGTGAGTTTGGGGGAGGTATCAAAGATTAAATAACCTAAAGAATTAAGTCTATTCTCTTTCTCCAGGATGGTATTTTGGCATGTTATAATGAAGGTGCATTTTGAGGCATCTCTGTATTACAGAGGGGTGACCAAATACAACTTCCCGTAAAGGTGCTGCTTATATATGCTGACTTTGGCAAAGAAGATAAGAATGAAGTGCTTAAGGGGGAGTGCTGTCAAAGCAGCTGTCCAGGTGTCACCACAGTCTCCATTCTCCCTAGCTGACAGATATTCCAAATTTGTGTCATTTACTGAATCATTGTATTCTCAGTCGGTGAAGAAATTATGATAGTGAAGAGGACGTTTGTTGCTCTGGTTAGGGAGAGACACGTGATTTCTTTGAGATTCCTTCATCAATTTATCACTCATTGCTCAAGTTGGCCAGGTTTGGCATAGCTGAAGGTGACCTGATTTTGATCTCTGCCAAATTACAGTGACTGTGGTAGAAGGAAGTGCTGCAGGAAATGTGTAGTTGAGTGGTGGGACATAATTATTCCAGCCACTCAAGCTGGTTACGCATGTCTCATTTTAAAGATAATGCAGTTGCAGCCCTTTGTTTAGGGATTTGTTTTCTTGCAAGTTTCCAGACTCCTAGTAAGATGATTCATCACACACAGTAGAAGTTGCACAGACTATGCAGAAGGAGGAGTAAAAGTCTTTGGCTGTTTTTCAGCATAATTCCATGTCCTGTCTAACCATAATCATTACAGTCTTAAGTTGAGAGTGTTGCTACTAAAAGACTTCTAACCAGGTATTTGGAGGTTCCACATTTTAAAAATTGCATCTGATGTACTGACAAAGGAGATTGTCTGATTGTAACTGAGAGCTACATTCTTCTTCCTGATCCAGAGTCAGCCTGCCATGAAAAACAATTGATAATAATTAATTGATTAGAAGAATGTTAAAAAAATACTTTTCTAAAATGCACACTTACTGAAGACCATTTAATTTACAGTAACTTTCCCTTCCAAACATTCAGACACGTTACCTGCTACACTGGTTCTGCTTTACAAAGTGACAGTAAAAATGGTAAAATTGGACCCATATTTTCCACTGCCTTGTTGTTTTGAGTGTGCTCAGTTTACAGTCTTTCTCCCTTAACACAGGCCAATTCATTCAGGACTGTGAGAATCACTGAAACCTTGCAATTTATACATAGTATTCCGTAGGTAAGCCAGGCTTTGACACCCAAAGTGCAAACATTAGAAAAAAAGTCTCCCATGCTACTCTGCTGCCTCTTCTAGCTGTGGTTTATGAGAAACCATTAACGTATATTTTATTTCCAAGAAAAAGAAACCCTTGGAATTCCAAGAAAAATCTTGGAAAACTGTGAATTCTGTTCTTCTTTTAGGAAAAAAAAAAAAAAGAAAAGAAAAAAAGAAGGTGCCTCTGTCCTGGAGAAGGGTTGCTGCTTAAAGAAGCATTGCCGTGTTTGTTTAAATGCCTTGCAAATGATGTGCTGCTTTTGTGGAACTCCCTTTTAGTTGCTTAACTCTGCAACACCCTGAAACATGAACTGAATTGCCTTGTTTACAGCTATCAATTCCCCGAGGTGGTGGAAAGGTAAATGTGACAATGATGCTAAACCCCCCTTGTGGATCTGTTCCATAGTAAATAATTCAGTTGATGATGCAGAACATCATATAGATAATCCTAGTCTTCCTTCAACTCTTTTCAACCTTCTGGCACATGATCTAATTCTGTAAGTAGATAAATGTTTGTTCTTGCCCCTTAAGGCAGCTTCTCTACAATAATGCATTCTAGAAAGCTGTGTGCCTTGCTTTTATGCTTAGTGCTGAGGTGTAAACTGAAATACCCAAGAGACTCTCTATGTTGGTCATCCTGTTCCTTTATAAGCTGTGTTTCAGTTTTTCATCGGGACAATTTTTATTTCAAATACTTCAGTGAAAGAGAAAACAAACAAATGAACAAAGTCATTGAAAAATTAGATGTTGCATCCTCCTGCCAGAATTTGAGTCAAATCAGTGGTTCCTTCCAGGCTTTTCATGCAGGCTGGTGGCTTATCAGTGAAGCCTTTCATTTGTAACAGATTTTTAAAATGTAAGATACAGGGGGAGAGGAGGTGTTTGCAGCAGCAGTATATGCCCTTCATGTAATTTAAAATTCAGTCTTAATAGGGACCAGAATCTGTGTTCAGCAGAGCACTGTCTCTGGTAAGAGTATATTATATGTAAATACCTTCATTGAAACTGAGTGGTTTAACTCCATGCTAGAAATGCATGTTTGTACATGTTTTACTGAATCAAGAATGATTTGCCACGAGATGACCTCAGTACAGTTTTATCACTGCTATGCAAGTGTTCAGTAGTAGGTAGAGGAGCTCAAAACTGTTATTCCTTTCATTCCCAGCCAGATAGATGCAAACTTATCCTCTCACCTGGAGGTGATTTCAGCTGTGCATTTTTATGGATGTATTAGTCACAAATCTCTCATCTGTAGCTTTCTGCTGAGAAATCACTTTAAATTAGTGTACATGGTTCCAGCCATTTCTTGTTATACAGGTGCCAGAGGTTACCACAAGTAATAATTTGTCCCAGATTTTTGTTGTTTTTTAAACCACATTAATATTTCCTAATTCTAATTCTGAAGAATTTTAATTGTGTACTATTCTCTTGTAATACTCATGCCGTGTTCCCATGAATTTCTGTGAAAAGTGAATTTAACTTTACAATGCTATAGCACAACAGATTGCTTTACATAACTGTCATGAAATCGGAATGGTTACAACAGTCAGAAGAATATCTAATATGTAACTCAGCAGCTGAGAGTATGCTAGAGTGAAATACTTTTCAGATCTCATCAGATTAAATCAGATAAACTATGGCTGAGTAAATATAATGGTTAGAAGTAAAATTCCCTTTGAGAGGGAACATTATTTTTTTTAATATCCATGTATAGTTTGGCTGTCTCCTAGGAAATTGCTTAAATAATTGCAGGTAAAATAATGTTTATTTCTAGAAAGTGGTGAAGCCATCTTCATCGTGCATATATGTATATTTATTATAAATTCAGTTTATTACTATTCTGAAAAGGTTACTTCAGACTTAAAGTGAGCATATAGATTTAGTGTCCTGGTTTAATTTAGTCTTCCAGATTATAGAGAATGAGCTGTTAAATTATTTTTCATTGAAGATTGGGAATTAAAAACCAAGAGTCTTATTTTTGTTACTTCAGTGATAAAAAAAAGGGGTAAATAATATCTGTATAATGCTGTTACACATGCTTTTCCTGTAAGTGGGTGTTGCCTCAACTTTGATTTCATCTTAAGACCCCTAGGCTGTGTGGAAGATCAGAAGTAATATTAACAACATAGAGTTTATGATAGAGCATAGAGGTAAGTGTGGTAGATAAGATGCCAAAAGGATTAAAAAAAAGAAGAAAATAAAGACTAGATGGAGTTGACTCCAACTTGATGTAGTGTAGTGTAAACCCCTCCTATTGCCCTTGAGTCCATATCTACCATTGTGCATACAACTGGAAAAGACTGGGACATGGTGATGGGCCTTTCCTGTAATTCAGAGAATTACAGATGAGCTATCTTTCAAAACACTCGTTTCTTTTAATAAAGTAACTAGCAATACTTAGATATTTGTTTCTTGTTGCTTAAGGTACTTTTCAGAGTAGAAATAAAAATATATATTTATGGTGTTTATACAACATTTAAAAATGAAAGTTTTCAAAATTGTAGTCAGAAATATGAGAGACAGAATTTATCCTTAATCTTTTTACCCTAACATTCTTAATGGTTTATCACATTATGGTTCATTCATTAGTTGCCACCACTGGGACTTGAATGGTAAGCAACCTCTGACAGTTACCAAAGACAGAACTCAGACTTTTGGATAAATAGCAGAACTAGTGGAGACATGGTTTTGGGAGCTCATCATCTGGTGTGAAGCAGCAGCTAGTAGAAAACTGTCTCAGAGTAATTCTGGTCTCTGAAGATGTCACAAACTGAGTGACAACGCATTGTGAATAGCCACTTGGAGAGGCATTTTTGTGAAGTTCTCAGGAGTCTACCATGCCTTTACAAAGAAAAATACAGGTACCCTAAGGCCCAGAGGGTAGAGGCAGCTGTAGGAATTGCTCTTCCAGTGTTGGCACAAAGGATTGTTTACAGAGACCTTGCATCCCTTTCCATGCTGCAGATCTCTTATCTGTCTGAAGGAGCATATTCTTCAAGTGGAGTATTTGAGTTCATGCTTTTCTACTTCATCTGATACTTGTCCTGAAGATCACACAGTGGAATAGAGAATGTTCTGGTCTTTTTATGAGACAACACCTTTCTAACACCCTTCCCTCGAGAGATAAATATACCCTTTGATGAAGTCTTTGGTAACAATTTAGATATTTTGAGTGCAGATAATATAATATTTTTTTTATTATCCACCCCCCCACCCCCGATTTGGTTGCATCAAAACACATCTATTTCTGTAGCTAGTCCTAGGATCTTACAAGGTTCCTGTTTCTTCTTTCCAAATTTTGAGGAATCCTTACATAGTTGAGGTGATGGAGATGACCTCAAAGCCACTAATTAATATTCCAGAACATTAATGGCATAGCAATGGCAGGAAAGTGGGTTGCTAAGGAATGGCAGTAATTACTCAGTAACTGAAGCTGTACCACAACTCCATTATATATTTGAATTTTGACACTGTGTCACTATCTCCACCCCTGCACCCACAATATCCTGCTGAAAGAGAAATCTTGGCATTCCTGAAATTTGGCACACTCCATCTCGTCCTGGAGAAGATTGTTAAAAACCAGGAAAATAGCTTTAAACCTCAGAGGAAGAAGGCATATAAAGTCTCATTTGCTTTAGGATTGGCAGGATTTGAGTAGTATATTATGAAAACTTAGTTGTCTTTGGTTTGCTTGTCCTCACCCCCCAGCGGTAACTGACTGCAAGTGTGGGAAATACAGCAAATTAAAACTTGAAATAGAGTTTACTGGCCTGTGCAGTATTTCAGCTAAAAGGTGAATGGTCTGTGGGGACTGAGCATGCCCAGAGCAGACAATCTTCAGCAAAGCATCTGTTGTATTACTGCAATCCTCTCTTCAGCATTAGAGGATTAATATTTTTCAGAGGCTAGACTGGCCTTATTTGAATGAAGTTTTGCAGACATCAGAGTCTTTCAGAAGGTAATAATTTAATCATGCTGAAGCAAGCATCCAAAATTTCAGCCAAACTAGTTAATATTGGCCTAATTCTGGAATTAAAGAAGGGTGAAATGCTGGAGCATTTCAGGAAGTAATTCAAACTTTGACAGTCCTCAAAGGACATAAAGAAATGTATCTTAGCAGTTTCATTCATTAAATGATTGCCACAGTACAGTAATTTAATTTTTACTTGAGCAGTTAATAGTGCCTTTTTCTTAGCTTGTGTGTGAGTTATATGTATTTCACTAGGTCCTGCAGGTCTCAGCTGAGACTGTGAACTCATTTTACTTGACATAACTGTGATACAGAATAATCACAGGGGTCAAAAACGGAAGTGATTTGGATGATCTATCATTTTCATAAGTCTATAGATTAGAAAGGTGGATAAGAAATGAAAATGACATCCTTATACAGCTACTAAATTGCAAAAGCCATCCTATTTAACCTCAGGCCTAGTCTTCCTCCCATGACTGCTTTCAGTCCTTTCTTCAAGAAATTCTCAATGCAATGCTCATTAATTCCTTTGAGACAATTTTGAGACAATTCCCAATGTCATCAGAAAGAAAGCAAACTTGCAATGACTTTGTACACCTCATGTCATTTCAGTCTTAGACATCCCTGGGAAATCTGGTCAGTAATCAGATTAAAATAAACATTTAAGCATTTTGAAAATATCATTCTATTTTTTTTTTCAAAATTCCTGTCGTGTTCTTGCCTTTATAATATCATTGACATGACTTGGTCATGTTTTGTTAAGTTGGCCTCACTGAGGAGAAATGCAATTTAGAATTTGGGAAGAAGGTTAAGAGGGTACGAGAGATTGTTTTTGAATGTTTAAAGATTGCTATTTGTTCTCATAAACAGTGCTAGATTTGAACTGATCTTCCTCTAAATCCAGCTGCTGGGTCATGGAAAAGCATTGGTTTCCTGGCAGAAGAACCAGGAAAAATGCAGAAGAGGGGGTGAGAGTGAGTCTACTTGGTGAATAGAATGGAGATTTCCCGAGAGGTCACACACTGCAAGGATTACAATTTGGACAGGGTATTGGAAGGCCATGTGAAAGAAAGCGTTGTAGCTGTAACTTGTCCCGATATCGTGAGGTATAAGGAACAGGGCATTTATCTGCCAAGGACATGCATAGCTATACTGATTGATGAGGAAAGGCAAACCTTAGAGTATATTTGTGTCTTCTTTCTGTTCCTTTTGACCTTCATTCTTTTGAGACCATTTTTAGGAAACTTAGTAATTGCGTGTCATTAGCAATACATTTCCTGGGAGTTCTGGGACTTTCTGGGTGTTGCAACCATAAATGTTTCTTAGGGAAATGTTTTATTTATGAAACAACTTTAAGCAGTCAAGTCAGTGTTCTGTGTTTGAACCAAGTTTAATTTTTTGCCAACATGAAGCTGTTCCTGCAGTATTATGTAATTTTCTCTTTTTCACTTTAAATGTTCTCCATGTCGATGGTAACTTGCCTATTGTAGAAGAAATAGGTTATATTTCCCTTGATGGGGTTTTGAAGAGGTGTCAAGAAAATTGTATCAGTCAAGATAAAAGTCAGACATGGTTGAATGTTGCCGAGTTTATTTCACTATAACTGTATATGTGTGTTAGACATTTTAATTCCTCATAATTTGATGTTAGAGAAAAAATAATGTCAGAAAGCCCCAAGATAGTAGCATTTGTTATATTGTCTTACAGAGTTCTATCCCCAAACAACTGTGAGGAGTCAGTTTCAGACATGAGACTTTTTGAAAGGTTCTATATCATATACATATCATGTGTAAATATGATATTTCCAGGAATTTCCATGTAAAAAAAACCCCACTCAATACAGAATGTGATTCTAATTAATAGTAAAAACTGTTACATACAAGCAGAATCAACAGAAGAGCACTCTCCAGTCCTATCTGCAACACACGTGCCATCTGCATTTACTGCCACAATAACACTGCAAAATTGATTGTCTACTATGTTTTATGATACAATGATAAATTATGCATAAATGTACTGTGAACAGATGCAGAATATTTTAGTAAATCTTGTCTCTGATCCCAGTTTTCTTCCAGGGAAGATAACATTATTGAATCATAGAATAATTTAGCTTGGATGAGGCTACAACAGATCATGTGATCCACCTGCCTATGGAAAGCAGAGCTAGTTACATAGTCACATGAAATCAGATAATAAAAAAGTTACAGAATGAAATTATACTGTTTTTATAATGATAAATTGCTTTAAGTGAATTTGAAGAGAAGGAAAAGAGCAGTTTTGATAGGGTTGCATCTTAATCATCAGCTAAATGGATGTGACTGAAAAACCTGGAATATTGACGTCTGAAATAGAGCCTTCAGTGTTTGCTACATAGCCAGCAAAAATCCTGTTTTGAGTGAACTTGAATTGCCAATTAATTATTGCCTTAAAGAGATAGATTATTTTCAACCCTGAGGATGCAAACAGCATTTCTAGAATGTACTGCCATTTATAGAAACTGTATTTTAGATAGGTAAAGTTTTCTTTACAGTTCCAATTATATAAATGTTTAAAATACTATTTCAAATCTTTTTGGCAGTATATCTGGTTGTGTGCTCTTTTGAGAGGTGACATAGATGTAGAAAACGGTGAAGTTTTGTCTAGCATAAGAAGATAGAAATAAGATCCATAATTAAGCTTTAAATGTAAAAGCATTTTTGGCATTATAGTTCTCAGAGCTATTGAGCTGTGGATTTTTAAGGAGAAGGTACATTGCTAAAATTACCCCCTAGATGAAATAAAATTTGCATTTTATATGCAAATAAAATTGTCTTCTGAGAATTGTTTTTTGTTTTGTTTTGTTTTTCTTCTAGCAAATTCAAGCGAGGGCAGTTTGGCTGCCTGGCCATTTCATTTATTAAAATGACAGCTCAAATTCTAATCCCAAACTTGTAGCTACTAACAAAGTTTGCTACCGTTGTTCCTTAGAACTCATCAAAGGTATACAGAATGATGTGTATAGCTGCAGATGCACATAATGAGTATTGTTGTTCAAAGGAAGCTGGTACAGAGTTTGCATAAAACTTCTGAAAGACTGCTTTAAAATTTTCTCAGTGAGAGGGGGTTTTGTTTTCTTCCTTGTCTCAGACCTACATAAATAACTATGTATTTCAGCACAAGAAACTGGGAAGACTGATAATGGGGCAAAGACGGGAATCTCAAGCAAGACTTGGAGGATTGCTCGTGCTGATATTTTTTTCATTGCAGATTGTTTGCATTTAGGGTGCCAAGAATTTTTAATACACGTTAAGACGGGCTGTGTGCCTGCCTACTGTTTGCACAGTCAGGTCAGACATGTATGGCTTTGGTATTACATATTTCAGCTGGTTTGTTTAATATCATACTGCTAGGCTTTGAAAATCTGCAATTGAAATTACTGCAAGAAGTGGAGTAGCATCTTGATTTTCACAACTGCATACTATATTTCACAGGGGGTTTTAAGCTGTCCTGCTTCCACATTTTGTTGAGGTACAGATGCAAGAACAGATAGATGGCTGTTTATTTGCATAAAAGGAGTGAGTCTCTTTCCGCACCCAAAATCTCTGGGGTGGGTGCTGCTTGGTCTCAATGACTTAAAACTGATTTTATTTATTTATTTATTATTTTGATATGCTAAGATTATTATTTTTTTTTTTAAGATACTGACTACAGTATAAAACAAACAGGCCATGATTGTCAGTACCAGATTAGTAAACATAAACAGTTCCTGTTTTGTAGGAAAAAGGGCCTGATAAAGGTTAAAATTGCCTGAGAAAGTCATAATTAGAGAATGTCATCAAGAATCCTGAATAGTTTTATAGGCCAAGGAAAGCTGAAGGCACTCAATATTAAGGTATTTTCTGGAAGAGAAGGTGGGATATAGATGCACAAATCTGAGATAGAGAAGCTCAGATACTGTGGTCCTGCCTGCTTGACCGATGGTAGTACATCACTTTTATCCTGTTGTTGCCAGTGGTGTGGAAACACTTGAGGGGGACACCACAGTGAGCCTACATGTCTTACACATCTATGTTTTGGGGATATGTTGAGTCAAATACTTCTCGACTTACAAATACGGACAGGAAAGAGTGCATCGGTGCTTCTGTGTTAATGATGATTAGTTTGGTGTTCTCCTTTCATGAGATGGTGGTTCATGGAGATAGGTTGGGACTGGACCTACAACGGAGGAAGAATTGGGCATTTTTCCTCAGGTGGGCACCATGGGCAAAACAGACAGGGAATTTGTACTTAATTTATTGCCCATTGACAGAAACTCTTGATCAATGTTTTGCATATTAAGAAGAAAATAACATAAATAATTGAACAAAGAAACACCTATCCTCCCCCTTCTCCAGGCTCAGGTTCTCTCATTCTCACTGAGTCTCTAAAAAATCCTTCAGTGAGGCAAGGAGTGTTGATGGAGGCTGGTGGTGTGTGTGCAGATTTTGGTCTGCAGCTTTAAGCATCTAACTGGTCTTCTCCTGCTGCTCTTTTAGTAGCCCTGACCTTGTGTAGGTTGCCTGTGCACTGCAGCCCCTCAGGGGTGTCTGTGGCCAACTGTGGATTGCCCATACACTGCAGCCCCTCAAAGGCATCCCTGGTTTTTGCATGGCATGGCAGGGTTTGGGACCTACTGCCCAACACACACACCAGTGTGTACTGTTGAAGGTATTAATTTTATTTGATACCTAAAATGTTCATTGAGTGTAGATAGAGAGTGGCTACTCAGCCCAGTTATAGAGATTTATCTGCAAGAGAAGTGACACAAGTTCTCCTCCCCATTTTAACTAAAATCTAACTATTTTACTTTGCAGATTAGAAGAGCTTTGGGGAGGAGGCTGAAAGAGACTTGGACTGAGTGATTCCTGAAGGGCATGCCTGAAAGGTAGGAGTCCTGGATACAGACATGAGTCCAAGACTAAATTCCAACATGAATTCAGACATGAGTGATTTGATCCCAAATCTTCCACATTTTGTGTGAATGTTTTCTCATCCAGCTAGTTAGCAGAGTGCTGTCCGTCACCACTGTGACTGTGCATCTGCAAGAGTCTAATCCTGTAATTCAACATGCCTTCAGTTCAACCAATGCATTTAGGTACCAGGTGGTCTATTCACTGTTTCTTGTTAGATTTCAGGTGGGAGTAATGTCCCTTGCCTTGTGCACAATATTTTGAGAAACAAGACTACAGTCATATAGGTACACTTTGAGCTAAGAAGTGATGTGCTAGTGTTTTCAGGCACTTTGAACACGAGGTAGATGTCTGCCTAGGATATTCTGAGATACATTATTAGTCTTAAAGGCTTAAAATCTTCTTTTAAGCACCAGAATGCATGAGTTTATACATGGGTTTAATTTAATAATTTCATATTAAAAGAATAAACTACAAAGAACATGGAAAAAATAGGGGCCTTTTGAGATGGCCTGATGATAGACAAACTGTTCACAGTTACAGATGTTTCTTTATTAGAAGAGCCTCATTATATCTCTTCTTTTTTTTTCTGGTAAGATATCATATCAGACATAGTAGATTAAAATAAGTTTGTGAAGGTTTATTTTATTATCACCTGTAGAAATATCTGGCAAAGATTTTTTGTGTGGGGGTGAATGTGTTCATAGGAGCTGCTTTGCATTTCTTAATACTTCCACCACATAAATGCAACTAAAAAGAGCAACAAAGAATCGATATGTTTGTCCAGAATACTGCAGTAGCTGCAGTTCAGTGCCCTGGGGCTACACACACTACTTCTATCTGTTAAGCTGACAGGGACAGTGTAAATTTGTGATTATCTCTGATATTTTGCAGTGAAGTATACATCTTTATTTTAAGTGGTTTTGGAACATTTGTTTCTCTTATTTTGGCTTACTGGGAAAAGAATCCTATTTTTTTTTCCCTGATTGAACTGTCAAATTCTGACTAAGCTGCATTTTAAAAATATTACCTTTTATTTTCAAACCTCTCACATCTTAGATAAATACTGTTGTAGTTACTTACAGTGGATGTACGTTCAGTCATTGTACCCCTTGCTCAGTGCTTATGAGCTTCCTTTGGTGACTGAACTAGCAAAGTGCTGAATGCTGCTACTGATAGAGGTAGGCATAAACCACTTAATTCCACTGAAATCTATAGGACTAGTTGTGTCCTTAAGGTTAAGCATGTGATTCAGTATTTTGCTGGAGTGGGGTCAGAAACCTCAGTTCTTTGCAGCCTGGATTATTAAGCACTGACAATAAGAGTTTTAAAATCTTAATTTAAAGCCTAGCTGGTCAAGGCAAGATTTCTATCAGGTAATACAATATACTTGTGATCCTCTCTTCAGTTTCCAGTGTTATATTAGATTGTATATAGGCAGAAGTGCACCAGGGCCACTTGCATAGTAAATAAAGGACTGCCCAAGTCATAGGATAATGGGTTGATGATTCATTTAGATAAGAGATTTAACTTTGTTTTTTAGAATAAATCCTAACTGTATATCAGTATAAACACAAACATGTCTGATGCCCTGCATGACTCATGTTTAGTTATTAATACAATCCTGGAGATAAGGTATTTGAAAAGAACATGTTTTATGCGTGCTGAAACTAAGACAGTTATATAAAACCAGGAACAGCAAACAACTTTTTCACAGTCTCATGGAAACCATTCAGGAGTGGGAACTGAGTGCCAGTTTCATTATCACCTATATGGAGCCAAACAATGAGGCATTGTAGACTCACAGAGTGTGCTCAGAACAGGAGGTTTAACTGCATCAGCTAGTAGGTAAACTCAATTAGGCTAAATCCTGCCAGGTGGAATATGTCTGTTAACAAAGCCATTAAATATATTTTAAATATTAGTTAAAACTTTTGCGAGGAATGTTCAGGGGATGAACAAGGGAGAATGCAATGAGCCAGGCAGTAAATTTTATAGTACTAATGAGTCCATAGTAGTCTTTTATCCATTGGTCTTTGGACATTTTACTGTGTAAGCAGCTGGGTTATTGTGCATTTTACAGACCTGAAAATGAAGATGTTAGGGGCTTTGCTTAAAAGGAACAATAACATTTTTAAACTAGAGTAGGAAAATGCTAGAAAGTTAGAGAGGAAATGCTGAAAATGCTTTTCGATAGCAGTGTTTTTATGGGGGAAAAGAATTCTAATGAACCTAGTTTCAAATAACTACTGATATTGCAATTTACCACGTTGCCAATTTTATATTACAGTATAAAAATACTGGTAAGAATTTATTTATTTCTATAATTCTCTTTGTAATTTCTAAGAAAGTTCTATTTATGTTCTGAATAATTCCTTGAGAAACTGTGAGGAAGAAATAAATAAATCAATGAACAGAGTCAGTGAACAAGAATGTTCTTTTTGCTTAATTGTATTCAACATTTAAATAATGGTAGGAAGAAGCTGTATTTAAGAGAGAGAAGAGTCAACATGCATCTGACTGTATAGGAGCCCTGCCCCGAGTGAGGCGTAGAAAATGGAAATTCTAGAAATGGAAATTCCTTTTCTAGAAAAGGTCTACAATGTCCCATAAAGAAATCACAAGAGAAGTAGTGTCCTGATTAAGGCTACAACTGTGATAATTCTAATTAAAGCATTGTAATAATAGTACTTTTCTATTTGAGAACACAATATCAGAATTTTGTTTATATCCTGGTACCCTCTGGATATGCAGAACTTTTGTCAAAAGCAGTGCAGGACAAAATGTGTTAATTCAACACTTCCTCCCTTTTGCTCTGTACACATTCAGGTAAAAAAAATTCCCTTCAACTTAACAAGAATACAGACAGCTGTTGTTCAGACTGTTAATAGTGATTTGGTGAAGACATCAGAATTTTAATGCTTGGAGTTTCTCTTATGTTGGTGGAATAACTCCTCCAGGCACTTCCCAAATGGGCAAGGGGCAGAGCACCACTGAATACCTGCATTGTTCTTCAGGAAGTTCTGCCCAGAAGAAGCTCCATCTCTCTTCCTGGCAGAGGTGACAATAAAGATTTTCATCTTTATTTCCCAGCATCACTTAGCTTTTACCTTCCAAACAGAGCAGATTGCATTCAATAAAAGTGTTCAGAAATGTTGAAAAGGGAAGAAGGATCCAACCTGATGAACTTTAACACGTGATTGATATCCACGTGGATCCCTCACACATTGCAAAGCTAGCAATTACATGTAATAAACACCAGAGTGTCCATTAGAGAGATGATCCTGAAGTATTTTTTTTTTTTACTTACACTTATTAGGAGGAATAGTAGGGCATTATTCCTGTATGGTGCCATTGACTCTGTAATTTGTGTCTAATTGTGGTGAATCGTATTGCTCTTTGCAAGATATTACATTCCCCACTTCTACAGGCAAGAAAACCCAGAAGACTTTGTAACGTGTAGCAGGTGTAACACAGCTCTGTGTGATAAAACCATATGCAGATTTTGATACTCTGACTTTTCAGTCTGTGTGCTGGTGCAGGCATTCTTCACCAGCACCTCCACAAAGCAGAAGTGGGAAAAATTGAGTGGGATTGTTCATTCATATCTAGGGTTTTCCAGTGAAGATTCTGCCATAGCAAATATAGGAATTGTCAGTCTTTAAAATAACATCATTTAAGGGAATTTCCTATATATTTTTATTTCTATATATTTTACTTTCACAGATTTTCAGGGATTTTTTTTTCCTTTAAAGTTCACGGGATGATGGAAGAGCCCTCGGTGACAAGTTATTATAAGAGCCTTCTTTTCCTTAGTGTGAATTCATGTGTGACAAAGTTTGAAAATACTTTTTTTTGTATTTCACCACTTAGATGTTAAGGAACTGAGAAAAGCCTAAAGGTGACAGTGAAACCCAGCTAATATCCATTTCACAAGAACAGTAGCATCTCTCATTTTGAGGAACATATGAATTTAGGTCCATATTGGGACTTATATCTAACTTAAGCTGTAAACTTTATCATATCATTGTCTGTTATTACAGTGGATCTATAAATCCTCATTGCCATGAAAGTACAAAGTAAAATTATTACAAACTGCAACAGTAACAAAAAGCAAATAAAATTCAGACTATAATCTGGCAAAATGAAGATGCTGCTTGAGAGGTCTGAGAGAATTGATCCATTAATTAGTTAGAAATAGAACTCAAAATTCTTATGTATTATGTGTCTTATTGAGACTTTACATATTATCACAGCATGCAGGCATTGTGGACACCAGGATTCATAGAGTACAGTGGGGAAGGCCAAAAAGTCCATAACTTCAGACAATTTAAAATTTGAATTGGGCGATAGTAAATTACTTCATAAGACATCTTCATCTCAAATTGCTTCTAGTATCATCCTTTTGAGTTCCCTTCTTAACTCAGCCAGAATAACCCTTCAGGTTTTTATTCCGTGAAGATCTATCACAATGTGAAATGGGTCTCAGCTATTTTCCTTAGCTGTGGTCCAGACTTTTTTCACTTTTAAGCAACAGATGATAGCATTAGGACCACTTCTTATCTCTTTACTTTTCCCTGTAGATTTCATATACTTGTGATGTTTTATAAATGAGCTTTTCTTCTTGAGAAAGTTTCATCTGTTACCATGTAAAAAGAGCTGAACTCATATGTTTATTCTCAAGGTATTAGTTAGTATCTGATGGAAAATTAGCAATCTGTAAGGTGAATTAATCTTTTCAAAATTTATATCCTGATGTAGAATCCTCCTCTGAAAACATAGTTTATATTCCTGACCTCTGAAGCCACCATATTCCAGATCTCTGACTGAAAGATGGGTTGGGTTGTGTAATCGAACTAGGATTTGATTTGATTTTCTTCTCTTAGTCATGAATGGGTTAGGAATGAACTAGCATGGTTTGTGATGACAGATTTAATACGTTGTTGTCCTCCAGCTTTTTCACAGAGTTTTGTCTGTGTGTTTACACATACATATGCTTGCAAGAATTAATAAAGCTACAGAGTCTAAATTTTTCACAGTGAGAAGTCAGTAGTGTGTCTCTTGGAGGCTGTTTGGGTATAGAAACATAGAAAACATAGAAACGTCTGGGTTGTAAGGGACCACTAGATGTCATCTAGTCCAACCCCTCTGCTGAGAGCAGGGACATCCTCAACTAGAGCAGGTTGCTCAGAGTTTTGTCGATCCCCACCTTGAATGTCTCCAGGGATGGGGCCTCAACCACCTCCCTGGGCAACCTGTTCCAGTGCTCCACCACTCTCG
>JANIJG010008470.1:181248-204195 GCA_024611175.1 Megaceryle torquata | reverse complement strand
GAGAAGTTTGTGGAGAACTGTCTGCCATGGGAGGGACCCTACGCTGGAGCAGGAGAAGGGTTTGAGGAGTCCTCCCCGGAGGAGGAAGGAGTAGAAGAGATGAACTGACTGCAGTCCTCATTCCCTGTCCTTCTGTGCCACTCAGGAAGAGAAGTTGTGAGGAGGGGCTATCATCCAAATACAGATTCACTGGGAGAGGCAAAGGAAGTATTTGCCTGCTTATTAATATGAATCAATGCATCACGTGTTCATGCAGCAGCAAGACACATCTGCCCCTGCAGCATTGTACCCACCAACCTTGAGGCCCTTATGGAGGAACAGCAATCAGTTAGGTGAAACTCGTTTACCATCATGAATTAGGTGTACTCACATCTGCTCATTTCAAAGCCAGTAAGTGGTGTTGGTGGGATAAGCTCTTTCAAATGTGTTCAAATTAAATACGACAGCAAGTATTAATGAATGACAAGACCCATTTCAATCCAAAAGCTAAGGCAAACGTATCAGAATTTCCTGAGGGAATTTTCAACTTCAGAAATCTATTCTCTTACTAATAAGGCAGTATTAAAATATTGGGTTATACTGGCCTCTTTGTGTTCTTTTTCTCTCCTAGGAATGTTTGAATGGCCTGTTAGTTCTGTTAGCCTGAAAGTGGGGAGTCAAATGACTGCTGGAAGCACAGATGTTCTTGAAACGTGTGGGCTTACCTTTAGAATAAAATCTGCAAAAATATTTAGACACTGACATTCCATCACTTTCATGTTGGTGCCTGAATATCTTTGAGAATCTAGCCCTTAATTACTATGGTGGAGGTAAACAGAAGCATCTAAGATAAGGCAATCTGAGTTTTAAAGAGCCTGAACATCTGCAGTTATTATCAACTTTGATAGGAACTGATGTTTGGTGGCGGGGAAGTGGAGACTAATTAGTACAGGCAAGAAAAGTAATAATCCACTGTAATAAATTTGTCTGTATGAATAATTTCTGAAGCTTCACTGTTTGATAGTGGTCTTCTGAACATTACCCAATCCTGTCCCTTTCCTTGTGAGTGGAGGCTAAAGAGGAAAGATTTTAGTAAGATTCGGCTGTCTAGATATTGATCCCAGGTTATGATGCAGAAGATAATTTGGGATGCAGGAGAATAATAAACTAACTGAAAGCTGCTTCCACATTTAGTTTGCCCTTCTACTTGTTTATTCTCGTATTTTTCAGATGAAGTGTGAGCTTTATAATGCAACTAATAGGATTGGAGTTTCCTGCTGAAAGTAACTTGAAGGGCCAGATTTATTCACTTTCCAGTGCTTTCCTGACTTTCCTTGAATTTTGTAAATTTGAGACCCACTTCAGTCTAAATTCTAAATCCATACCCATGTTCATCTTTCAAGAAACCCCACCCCTTTTCAATTTCCTTAATTTTTGAATAAGCTTAAAAAGCTGCTATTTGAGGTGTAGACCATTTTCTTATGCAAAACAACATATAAACATTTGCTCCTTTTACGCATCTGATGCAATAATAAAATTGGTATCAGCCTCAGTGAGCTGGAATTTCCTGCATAGTGGACATACCACACCAGAAGCGTCAGTTAGTTAAGCCACCAGATAAACCAGAGACTTTCTCAAAGCTGCTGCTTCCATTACAGAATATACACCCCTCACAGTTTCTCTATACAGTCTGTCATAGGCAGACTTCAGCATGCTCTTTCAGAGCCAAATTTCCCAAAAGGCTGTCATTTCAACCTCATGGACATTTCTGTTTCAAAAGATAGGTCCGTGGTCTCTAGCAGTGTAGTGTAAAGTTCCATATACACATAATTATATTTTGGAAGTGTGCCTGTGAGAGGAAATTCTTTTCAGGGCAATAATACTGACTTACTGTCAATAAGTCATCTCATCTGCTTCCTTAAGATTACTGCAGTATTATGTTCTTCATGTGAAGTAAAGCCAGAAAAAGGCTCCAGACTTGTCCTCTCTGCAAATATAATCCACATATGTTTATCCTGTCTTATTTTCTAAACACATTTCTGATTTTTGCCTAGCATAAAAATCACTCCAATTTCCCTAGAGAAAAGCACTGTCCAGCACATCTGTGCAGAAACATTCTTTACTATAATGGAACAGCAAAAAGAAATGAGCTCTTCCCATTGATCATTAATGTAAGTAGACTTGGTATAGCCCAGTAGCAAAATGTTTGGGTTTGGTACATGGAAAATGTGTTGGAGTGTAATGTAACTACTTCCTGAACAAGCTAGAAAAAAAAAAAAAGAGGTAAAAAAAATAATGCTGTTGTTAATCAAGTGAACTATGGTGAGGTATTAATTTAACACAAATTAATTAATCAATTCTCATTCCCTTGGCTAAGAAATTGAATGATCAGTTAGTTATGCTTAATGGCCTGTTTTGGATAGAATGTGCTGAAGGGTGAAAGAAAAAGCTTTTAAATAACAGTCCCAGCAGAAATCTGTAAGGTTATTCAAGATTCATACTGTTATAGAATCACAGGATTCTATAAGAGGAAACTCTAAGAGAAAAGGGACAGCCTCTTCTCACTCGTGCCCTGTGATAGGACAAGGGGGAATGGATATAAGCTGGAGCACAGGAGGTTCCACCTTAACATGAGGAGGAACTTCTTTACTGTAAGGGTCACAGAGCACTGCAATGGGCTCCCCAGAGAGGTTGTGGAGTCTCCTTCTTGGGAGATTTTGACGACCCACCTGGATGTGTTCCTGTGTGACCTGTGCTGGATTATACGGTCCTGCTCTGGCAAGGGGGTTGGACTTGAAGATCTCCAAGGTCCCTTCCAACCCCTGACACCCTGTGATACTGTGATACTGTGTGGGTGGAATCATCTTTAAAGGTGAAAGTCCATGACTGGGAAACTTCTGCTAGTTATTTGTAGAAAGCTTTATCTCTCCCTTTTGAGCAAGTAATTTATAATGGACCCTAGGATCCTGTGTTCCTGCTTCCTCTTGGTCATGACTAAGAGGCTTGTGACAGACATATCTTTACTTTCTTACTGAAACCCCTTGATATAAGAGTGCAACAACTTCTCTTGTTTGCTGCCTGACCTTCTGAGTCTTTGCCTGTACATGACCTTGTCCCAGTTTGTGCGCTATCCCATCAAGTCTACCAGATTTTGCTCATGTGGTAGCCCCACAACTGGCCTGGATTTACAGTTGTCCATACTATTGTCCATACTCTGCACATTAGTCTATGAACACCTTTGGAAAGCTTGGTCCTTCCTCAAACATAGCAGTGTGATCGGAGAATGTTTGCTGGTAACATGAGCTGTGTAGCTGTGTATTTGCTGGCAGCTGAATACATCTTTTTCTTCCTGGGCTCTTACCCTTGACCAAAAAGACTAAAGATAACACCATGTGAGCCCTTATCCCCCTCAGCTTTGTCTTCACAGCCCCATAGTCATCTTTAACCTACTCAGGGTTTCCTCTGGCTATCATCGGTGCCTGAAAAATGCTTCCCAACGATGTTAGTTAGGAGGGTTTGAAACTAGAAGTCTATTCAAGTCTTAAATAGTCCTAATGAAACTGTGTAATGATGCACACTTGTGGAAGAAGAGAAGTATGTTCTGAACAGGGTGAATTCCATCCATTTTGCACCCCAGAGGAAGACAGTTACAAGTGGAGGTGGCTGCATCTTACACTTCTGAGCTACAAGACATATCAAATCATTAGTTATGAATGTTGAATTCACATTTGCAAACAAAGAAGCTAGCAAACATGTCCTTTCGGCAAATATAATCCACATATAGTTATCCTGTCTTATTTTCTAAACACATTACTGATTTTTGCATACCATAAAAATCACTGCAACTTCCCTAGAGAAAAGCACTGTCCAGCACATTCCCTGGGGAAGTATCTACAGTCACAGAGACTGTGATTTCAGGGAGGTACAGGCAAACTGATTTAATGATAATCTGCCAGCAACACTTCAGTCCATTGCAAAGAATGTCAGTTTAGCAATATTTTGAAAGTGTGTTGTTATTTGGTTTGCTTCCATTATATTCTCTAGTTATTGTCTGATACATTTTGTGGTGAAATAGTAGAAAAGAATAGCAGCTACAACACTATGAAGTTAAAGTGCTAGACTGACACTTACATAGAGCTTTGCAAAAGGAACAACCTCACAAAGCAGAATGAAAAACATCCCCACGTAACTGTACAAACAACAGAAGATGGTAAAACAAAGCTTCCTCTAAACAGTGAATGCTGTGTGGTAGAGCTGATTTCAGAATGCAGGATATTTTGGCATTCAAGGGAGAGTTATGCAACACAGAATGTGCATGTCTCCTTTCTTTATGTATACATATATTGTGATAGGTTGGTATCTATTTAACATGCCCTCATCAATGTACATACTCCATCTAGTTTAGCTCAGAAAGGGTTAATCAAGGGCATAGTTACCTCTCCAGTTGGAATTAGCTTGTCAATCAGAAATGTGATATGAAGAAACATGTAGCCTAGGGCAAAATGGGTGCAGCAAGCGGGATGTTGTGTTATTTTCACAGCTTTGCTAAGCCTATGTCTCAGAAGTGCTGCAAAAGGCAACCAGAGCTACATAGAAGAGCAGCTCAGAGTAAAGAGAAAATCTTTTGCTGCTGAAGTTAGGAGATTTGAATTGTCAGTCAGAAGGCATTTTTTTCCTAGTAAAATAGAAAATGGTAGTTCTTGACATGACAGAGCTGGTACTCCATGGGTGTGGAAATATGTCAATTTGGATGTGGATATGACTTCTGATTTTCTGTGATGGCTAATAGATGCCATTCTTTACAGACAGCAACAGCAAGGTGATTAAATAGTCAGCCTTGCTCAACTCAGCTTGGAATTGAAACAGACTGAGCTCATCCTCATAACTTTCTGTAAAATGAGTGTGTTGGTGGCTGTAGGGTCATTATTTTTTAAATTCCCTTTTTTACAAAATCACAGAATGGTAGACTGTGGAAGGGACCTCTGGAGATCATCGAGTCCAAGCCCCCCTGCTAAAGCAGGTTCACCTGGAGCAGGTTGCACAGGATGGTGACCAGGTGGGTTTTGAAAGTCTCTAGAGAAGGAGATTCCACAATCTCTCTGGACAGCCTGTTGCAGTGCTCTGTCACCCTCACAGTAAAGTTTTCATCCATACTGTTCATAAACAGTGGGAAGGGTGAGAAGGGAAGGGAGACTCCTCATGATGTTCCACGGAGGTGTAACTCAGAGATATCAGAGGGGAGAATGAGCTTCATCTTGTTCATTATGTTTAACTCAGTGAATTTCTGAGGAATACCAAGTTTCACAGTTTGGTAGGATGAATGAGATATAAGAACTGCTCATAGAAATATATTGCACTTTAGGTTGGTATTATTTCTACAAGATGATACAAGGTACTTGATTCTTCTGTATTGAATAATCTCATAGAGTTTAGTGATGCACCTCATGGGATCCATAGTGCTGCAGATGATGATAATGCCAGTAGTAGGATGACTCCTTTAGGGATGGAGTGATGTTAATCTGAGTGAAAGTGATTATCTGGTGAAATAGTTTATTATTCCAAAATAAGGAAGTTATAAGGAAACATATCTCTGAATAAACTACTAGAGAAATTACCCTTCAGAAAACATGAGAAGCACATATGTAAAGGTCTTTGGGAAAGCAAACTGACAGACAATGGAATGAAGAAGGGTTGTCACCTACTGAAAGCAGCTGTCATAACAATATAATAGTAAAATATTCCCCCAGAAAGTAAAGATGAGGAATAGCAAGGGTTGTAACAAAATTCTAGAAATCCATTACAGGAGGAACAAAAAAAGATGCTCATTTACAAGGGCAGGAGCGCAAACTGCAGTTGTTACTGAAAATGGTGAATGACTTCTCTGTTTCCATTTTCAGGCATTGTGTGTAGTTTAAAAATTTATGATACAGGGGTTTTTTTATGATACTGTTTTACAAATAAATATTGATAGAAAATAGTTAAACTCTGGGTTAACTCCAAATACCAAAGAGCATTTTCTCTATTGCTCAAACAGTCCTTGATGTCAAACCTTTTACAAGGTACTGAATGAACGAGGTAAGGCAGAGGTCTGGGATGGTGCATGACTTACTCATCAAAACAGAACAGTTTGATTCCAAGCCAGGTAAATATCAACGCTCTTCCGAATGATTGACATTAATGCCTATGCATCAGTGCTGTATAAAAGGTAGTAGACCTGTTTGCAGCAAGGAAGCTGTCTCGAGTAATAAACTGGATTCACCA
Source organism: Megaceryle torquata (assembly GCA_024611175.1). Classification (NCBI taxonomy): domain Eukaryota; kingdom Metazoa; phylum Chordata; class Aves; order Coraciiformes; family Cerylidae; genus Megaceryle; species Megaceryle torquata. The sequence goes on along the minus strand of JANIJG010008470.1, from coordinate 197,955 downwards.
TTCTGCAATTCACTGCCTTTATTATATTTGTTAATGAGTGAATGAGAAGGCTAAATTACAGGAGGAAACACTTTTTCATACACAGAGGAAGGAGGTGAGGGTAGGGAGATGTGGTCCGATGAGATCTTTATTTTTTAGTTTTAAATGTAATGGAACAGTTCTGGTGTCACTCTATAATAACACCCATCTCTCCAGATGAAAGAATAATATAAACAAGTCTATAAAATAGCCCTGCTAATCATCCCAGCTGTATGATAGAACATTCATCTCTTGAGAATAAGGAAGCTAAAATAGTACAGATTCGGAATATAATTGTTGACAGGATCATCATGATAAAAATGAAAGTCCTTTCTCACGTCTTCTGGCACTAGTGTGGCTCAAGCATTTCAATAAACCCTTATTTGTGACAGATCTTGGGATAGTCGTATGTGTATATACAATATATCTACAGGTGTATATGTATGAATAATTACATGTCCTAGCAGTGGGACTGAAAATTCCCGTTAATTAGGAGAAAACACAAGAAGCTCACTTTTATGTCTCTACAGTCTTAATGACAAAGAAACTTAAATTGTTGTCTGTTGGTGCCACAGTGCACAGGTATATAAAATATACTTAAGTCAGTGGTTACATGGATGGATGGTCTTCATGGATTAACTTGATTACTTGATTACTTGAAGTAAAAGGTGGCTGAATATGAAATAGATGCATAACATCTTCTTTAGAAAAAATAGTTTTTATGGCAGCATATAATGTCTTTGGCCTTGTGTCTACATCGTGCTCTCAAAGGTTCATGCTACTTCGATTTCTGAATTTCGAAATGGAAGGAAAAGAGCTTGAGTCTAAACAGCACTGGTGAATTTTTCTTAAAGAATTTTTCTGCTAATTATTTCAAGACTATACGAATCTAGAGTAATACAGCATGTGATAGCAATGTAATACAGAGATTGCTGATTAACAGATAGAAGGAATTCCAGCTTTGCAACAATGTCCTGTGCCTTGCACTAGTTCACTTCCAAAGTTCCCTAGAGCATGTAATGGTTTCTGTATTATATTCAGCTAGAAATTCCATACCTCTGACAGTGCCAAATCCACTATAAATTGAATTAAATATGTCCTTTATTGTAATTTATTACTCCCAGTCTGCGAATTGCTGCAACAGTTTCAAACATCTGGACTTGTCATATCATATTATCTCAGAACAATAACCATAGGCTGAGAAACTGGTCTGTTTAATAGAATGGTATCTGTGCGGGACCACAAAATCATAACCAAGAACAATCATGCTTCCCTATTTAGCTCCTTACGGTACAGCAATTTACACTGTACCAATTTGTACCTTCGTCTGAGATCTTGAGTGGAGATTGATTTAACAAAAAGGAGTGCTTTGTTTATGGCTAAATGTATTTTAAACATAGGGCTGAACAATTGTTGAGCGGGGTGGGAAAAGTTAGTCCTTTAGTAAGGTTTCATTCAGTGCTCTGTGGTACATAAGATTTTTAGTAGCCATTCAAACAGAGGTGAATGTCGATCTCTAATGCAATCCATGTTTTATGGTCTCATCTGTTTCTTGACAAATGTGCATGAAAAATCATCCCGTTACTGAATTATCTGTATGGGTTTTTAAATTTTTATGAATTATGATAAATACCTACATGACTTGTTAACATTCTTTTTACTTTATTACTTTTATTATTGTTATTATTATGATAACCACCTACTGAAAATTCTTTTAGACACATGGAAACTTTGCATAACCCCAAAGTTGGAACATAATGCTGGATTGTCCACAGCCCACATATAGCTGCCACCTGCCACATTCCCTACTGATGGCACGGCTGGGGAGAACTAAGAGTAAGTTCATCCCTAAAGAATAATTTCACTGCTGGGCAAAGGGCATACGGAAGCCTGGGGAGGTACTTAAGCAGCATGTGGGAGTGCATTTTGAAAGATAAGTGGGAGCTGTGTAAGCCTTAGCTAGGGTTTCCAGAAGTGCCAATTGTACGTGCTGACACAGATGTATGCAGATAGTTTCTCTGCCTGTGCTTGTGGCTGAACAGACATGAATCATGTTGCAATGTGTAGGCCAAGGCTACTTGCCTGTGCTGACAGGCTATACTAGGTCAAATGCAGTGTATGCTAATGTACCTACCTGGCTTCTGGGCTGAATCGGACTTGTACTTGCCCAGTGCAACATGCAAAGTCATAAACATGCATGTACAGGTTATGTCATACAAACCTTATTGACTGTAAATCTTCAAATGACTTGAAAATCTCACTTCTTGTTGGCTGTGAAGAATTAGATTTTGCATTTTCAGTCCGAAAGACCAGGGTGCAGTAAAGAGCACATGCAGCATCATGCAGATATGATACAGCCTCTGGATTGGGTTTGCAGTTTAAAGGCATTATGATTTGCTTTTACTTTATATTAAAGTAACTAGAAACATTTCTGCATCTCACTGAAATGTTGCATATAATTTCACTTTTTAGAAGTTAGAAATAAAGAAAAAGAATATTTGTACAAAAAATGTATATCACCAATATTGCTTACTCTTCTTTTTTATAATAATCAATAATGAAAACCCCTTCTCATGAGTAAACCTCTTCAGTTCACATTTCTTCTACCATAGTATATACAGTACAATTTGTCTGTTTAAAATCTTTTCATGTTACATGCCATTTTTATTTCCAAATTCCATTAATGCATCTTTTAAAAAGTCAATTGACAAATGCCCCTTAAATGCATAATTGAAAGCTGAAAATTAACTTTAGCTTGAAGCTTAAATTTGAAAGCATCACTGGGGTGTAGGTTTCTGTAGTATGTATTCAAACATTATTTTGCCCTGCTGTACCTGAGATAGAGCAAAATAAGTCCTATCTAGTTTTCAGGTCTCTTTGAGGGAGACAGAACCCTATGGTATTTGTCCTTACATGATTACTGAAGCATGTACATTTGCAATGTATGGAATCTATCTTTAGTATACTTGGGCAATATTTTTCCTTTTGATAGTGCTTACAATTTCCCCAAATTCAGCATTACTTAAAGGAAGCTCCTTCTATGATAAAATGACCTGCCCAGTGGATGAAGGAAAGGCTGTGGATGTCTACTTGGACTTCCATAAAGCCTTCAACATTGTTTCCCACAGCATTCTCATGAAAAAAAATGGCTGCCCTAGGCCTGGATGAGCACACGGTCTGCTGGGTAAAACACTGTCTGGACAGCTGGGCCCAAAGAGTGGTGGTGAATGTGGTTAAATCCATCTGGTGGCTGGTCACAAGTGGCATTCCTCAGGACTCAGTATTGGGACCACTTTTGTTTAACATCTTTATCAATGATCTTGATGAGGAGATAGAATGCACCCGCAATAAGTTTGCAGACAACATGAAGTGGGGTGGAAGTGTAGATATGCTTGAAGGTAGGAAGGCTCTTCAGAGCGACATGGACAGGCTGCAGCGATAGGCTGAGGCCAACCATATGGACTTCAACAAGGACAAACACCAAGTCCTTCGCTTGGGCCACAACAACCCCATGCAGTGCTACAGCCATGGCTCTTAGATTAGAAAGGATTCTGCTCTAGTTTTGACTTTTTTTTTTTTTTTTTGTATATCAGCAGTTCTTGTCTGTTGAGTACTACAGGGTAAACTCACCAGTGAGGCCAGAATATTAAATTTCTGAGAATCCTAATGAGATAATTTTGTATATTCATTGTGTCTTTACAAGGAAGCACGGAAGAGTAAAAAGCAAGAACTTTATTTTACCAAATAAGTATCTTTGCTCTGTAACAAAAGTCTCTGTTCTTCTGTGGCCAAAAAGAAAGTTTAATTCAAAAGATTTTCCTTTAAGAAATTAATCCAGCTCTGTGCTGGATTTACTCAAATATTACACTAATGCAGGAAAAAGAGCTGATGATAGACTATTGGCAAACACTGCAGTCATAAACAAAAATTTTTCTTATGCATGTGTAGTTGCAAGTCTGCTTACCATCATTTCTGTAAGTTCTGGTGAGGGAGGGAGGATTTGGCAGGTGTTTGTTCATGCCTCAACAGTGGTCAAACTTCTAGCAGAAATATTTATAATTATTATTTTAGAGGGTAGGTGCTAGGCACTGTACTGTGGTCCAAGCGGCTCCTAAATTTTTGCTATTTTGTCAGGAAATTGTTTTACATAGAGCAAATTTAGAAACCTGCTATATAGTATCACATTCAAAGAATGTCTTCTAAACTTGTGTCAAGAGCTTAGTTTTATCCTGATAATAAAGATCAGATTTACTTTTTTGTATCTTTACTTTCATACCTGATATTGCTTTGACAGTTGCTGCTGAGAAACACTAAAATAGCTTGAAAATGATACAGCAGTAACATTGATACATATCACAGAGCTGTGGTGCAGATGCTTTGGGAAGAAATACAAAACCTCCCAAATAGCTGCAAATGAAAACAAAACAATATGTGCTGATTTATGTTGTATTCTGAAGGTCAATAAAGCTGGGATCTGGCAAAGAGCACATGAGAGCAAATTCCACAGGAGACATCTGCCGCTGATAAGTGGTGCCAGTGCTGCTTAACTCAACAACAGAATTTGACACTAAAAAGCATCCTTACTGGTGTTTAACTGTTTAATTAGCTGCTGGTAGGCAGCATACAAGAACACAAGCATGTATTTAGACTTCTTGTTGAAAAGTATCTGGTCAAATGGTCAATCCAGCAGGAAATATTTAGAGCTTTCAAAGTGATGTCACACCCACAGTCTGTGAGTGGACTGTGAAAGACTGATCTCTTTGGGAATGCTAGCTGCCCAAACCCCCAAACCTAAGCCTGGATATGCATCATGGAGTCACCTGAGTATAGTCCATTAGGTCCAACTTAGGTCATTCAAGTTTAACACTTGGATGTGTGCAGCAAAAAATAGTTGTTACACTTCAGATAGGAATGAAAACAAGGTATGGTCCATCCCTTATCTCTGATCCCTGTCTGACATGATAAAATACACTCTCCGATGGCCACAGGTCTTGGTGACCTCAGCAGAAAGGCTAAAGATAGGTTAAGGTCTGAAGTTTGAATTTTTCAAATTCCTTTTGGAAGTGAGGCCTGTGTAACCCAATGGAAACATGTTGGAAAGAGAAGCTGGAGGAAGTCAGTGTTGTTTCTGCATGTGGTACTTGATCTGTGACTGGACAACAAATCTAATTCTTGTACATTTTCAGTGTCAGGTTGGCTATAGCTGTTATTTGTTTGGGTAGGCTCCACATGCCTCACTGAGAGAAATTAATATATAGTGAGACCAGAGGTTACTTATTTCTCCCACCGTATGTCATTGTCATATGGTGTCAGGGGGTGGGAGAAAGCAACTTAAATATCAGTTTCTTGCAATCCAATCCACAGCAGCACCTCTGCCTGCATCCTTATATTTTGCTAGCAAATGGTTTAAAAAAACCCAGAAAATAACTTAATGTTTCCAGGGGAGGTTTAGACTACATATTACGAAGGATTTCTTTATTGAAAGAGTAGTCAGGTGCTGGAATGGCTGCCCAGGGAGGTGGTGGAGTCACCATCCCTGGAGGTATTAAGAAAAATGGGTAGATGAGGCACTTGAGGACATGCTCTAGTGGGATGGCGAGGTGTTTTCTGGTTTAGTTTGATTTTAGTTTTTGATGATGGGTGTGTTTTTTGGTGGTTTGGTGGTTTTTTTTTTGTTTTGTTTGGTTTGGTTTGGTTTAGTTTGTTTCTTTGTTTTGTGTGTGTGTTTTTTGGTTGGTTGTTTTTTGTGTGTGTATGTTTGGTTTGGTTTGGTTTGGTTTGGTTTGGTTTGGTTTGGTTTGGGGGCGGGTTGTTTTGACAGTTGGATACAGTGATCCTGGTCTTTTTCAACCATAACAATTCTGTGAGTCTGTGATTCCCAGTTAGCAATATTTTTAACTGTAAAAAGGATAATGAGGTGAAGACCTGCAGACACAGGAACAGGCTATTTCCATCACTGAAACTCAATTGTAGGTGTTCCCTTGCTCCTTTGTCTTGTGTTAAGTTAAATTTGGAATAATCTGTGCTTTTGTGGTCTAATTTTATGAATACTTAAGCATGGAAGTAAATGTACATGCACAGCATCAGAAACAATCTATGTAAGGAAAGAGATTTTTAATTGCTAAATATTTGTTACGAATGCCTTGAATGAATAAGGTTCTAATTAAAGCTTTGTAGGAAATATGTCAATTACATATTAAAGAAAGAACTATTGTATTAAGAAGTGGGAGAGTGTAAATTACTCCATAAATCAGTAATTGGAAAATATAAAGTGAGGCTAAGATTGTGTGACAATGTTTCACTAATTTCAATGACGATGGGACTGTGGACAGTTTATTTTAACCTTATTTAACCTTGTCTGTCTGTCTATCTGACATAAAGGTAAATAAGACTTATGCTGTTTTAGCAATATAAAGAGACTATTCCCAGCTCACTTGTTTTTTCTTAATATAGGTGTTAATTACTCTTTTAAAGCAATGGCTGCAATTAATTTTTTTTTTTCCTTAGATGAGGGACTTAAAAATATTGAAATTCAAAAAAATGAGATTAATATAAGGTAATCCTTTGAAAGAAAAAATCTGGAACGCATGTGAGGAAGTGTGTAGCACAAACATTCTGTAGGAGGAAGGCTTTTAGCTGCAGACATTGTTATAGATAACACTTCAACACAGAGTTTTCAATATGCCAAAACATCCACGAATCTAGAATGCATGTGCACAGAGTTGTAACTCTACCCTGTGTAAGGAACTAGGGGCCAGAAAGTGGGGTTATACTCCGAGTCCTTAGCATTACACTTTTAAAATTTCTGTATTGTGGGCTATTTGCTGTCAGCTAAGCTTAAGAAGGTCTGAGTTCACTGTGTTTGCTGGTAAACAAGGCTTTAGTAACCTTTGGTATTGACAAGAATCTTTGTCTGACCCACAGACATGATGTGAGACCTTGGGCATGTGGGACCCCTCTAACAAGTTCAGGCTGCATCCAGATGGAGAACATGCTTGCCTCTTGGGCAAGTTGGTATCTGAGAATGGGCTCAGACTCCCAGCCTATTAGCAATTTAGACCAGGAGCTTTCAGCCTCTGGCTCATGAACTATTTTTTATTTACAGCCTACAGAAGGCAAATAAAAAGTAAATAACAACAACAGCAACAATAATAATCCACCAACAAAGCAAAATAAAACCACAAACCAAACAGAAGCCTGCTGCTGCTAGGTTTATATTATCTCCACAGAGGTCTGGTTAGCCCTGCAAGACTTTCAGGGGTGTAAAAAATAAATAAAAGAAAAACAGAAAAAAGAAAAATGACTGATTTGCAAACCCGAATTTTCAATTTAAATTGTAATTGAAATGGTGCAGTCACAGGAAGGCATTTGGACTAAATGCAGGGTGTTGTGAGAGTGACAAGTAACTAGGAGGGAAAGTTCTTTATTTGAGTCATTAAATTCAATGGAAGCAACTTCAGGCCCAAAACTAGAGAAGATTAAAGAAACTATGTGTATTCTAATACATGTTCTGAGATACAATATAGTTATCTATTAATCAGAGAAGTATTAAGATTTTTGGAAAGGATCATATTAAATTAACAAAAGCCTTAAATACCTCAAAACGAATCAACTGGAAGGAAAGACCTACTTGTTTTTCTTGTGAATGACCAATGATAAATGTGCAGTACAACCTGGTTTTGCATGGACAACAGCAATTTTTCCTTCAGATGAAAACAGATTGTTGCTTTATTAGGGTACATATTTTTGGTAGTAATATTGGGAGATTTATGAGGAATCATTATGAGCATAATTAAAACAATCCCATTATGCTTGATGTGCACTTCTGCCAGTTGTGGTGTGCCTTTATTCTCTGATACATCTGCCGCTGAATACAAGAGGTCAAATTAGACCCCACAAGATTTAATTATAGGTGTAGAAAGTGGAAAATAGAGCTTTCTAAACTGTTTTGAAGTGCATTATGTAATTTAAGTCTTTATATTGTGCATAATAAATGGTGCATATTCCAGGTGAGTCAATCACCATGTTTTTTCAGAGATAATATGAGTGGTGAAGTGAAAATTAGGGCATGGACTTTTTAATAGACTTTATAAAGGATGTGTTTGAAAGATGTAAATGTCTTCAAAATCTGAAGAGCTTTTGTATTATTATTCATAAAGTGTTTTAAATTTTTTAGAGTTAGTCTTTTTTTTCAGGAGTGGCAAATATGATTACAAATAAATTCAAACCAATCACAATTCTCTGTGTTCTGTATTGGTAAACTCCATAAGAAACTTGTGAAGTCTTCCTTTTATACACCACTGACTGAGTAACTTTCTACAAATCTTTTGTATAACCGTAGAGTCTTAATCACTTTTCAGTTGGGATTTATATGTGAGTAACATTTCTCCATACTGAAGGAAAAAAGACTAAAATCTGTAGCTGAAATCCTACTATGGTGGATTGTTATATTTGTAGATTTGAAGGATTTCTCTGGTTTCACTTGTAGGATTAAAACCTCTTATATAATTTGCCATTAATCAAAGAGTTCCAACAAGTTGTCAGTATAACATTCAATCTCAGAAAGGTTCTAGAAAAGAAAAAAGTATACAGACAAGTTGTAGCCTAATTACATGAGGAAATTAAAATTATTTGTCTAGTTCAAATTGCTGTAACTGTGCAATTTCCTTGGACACAGATTATGAAATGTAAATCAGCAAAGAATATGTAAATATAAAGCAATTTTGATCAAGTACTCCAGGGGATTTGTATTCCAGGTGTGGCCTTGGCACTGGTGGGGCCACACCTAGAGTACTGTGTCCAGTTTTGGGCTCCTCATTTCAAGAGAGACATGGATGTACTAGAGAGAGTCCAATGAAGGTCCACAAAGATGATGACAGAACTGGAGCATCTCTTCTATGAGGAAAGGCTGAGACAGCTGGGACTGTTCAGCCTGGAAAAGAGAAGGCTCAGAGGAGTTCTGGTAAATGTGTATAAATACCTGAAGAGAGGGTGCAAAGAGGACAGAGTCTCAGCAGTGGTGCCGAGTGCCAAGACAGGAGGTGAGGCGATGGGCACAAACTGAAACACAGGAGGTTTTGTCTGCATGGCAGTAAACACCTTTTAGGGTGACCAAATGCTGGCAAAGGTTTCCCAGGGAGATTGTCAAGAATACCTCCTTGAAGACAATCAAAAGGCAGTCCTGGAGAACTGGCTCTAGGTGGCCTTGCTTGAGGAGGGGGGTTGGACCAGATGACCTCCAAATGTCACTTCTAGCCTCAGCCCTTCCATGATTCTGTGAAAAAATCAAACATACACAATTTTTCAGTTTTTCTCATGTGTGTTCAGAGATGTGGGTTGTTTGGGTTTTTTTTGTTAGATGAGTGGATACAGTTCTTACCTTTTTACATCTGCCATGGACATACTGAGCTGCAATCAGTGCATATGGAGGAAGAAAGGAATACGATAAATGTGTATTGATGCTGTCTTTTCATGCACCCTGCTTAGGAATTTTACTTATGGACTTTAGTAGTGGACTCAGAATGCAGTGCTGTCACATCATGACAAAACAAAAGCAGGACATCATTTTTCTTCCCACAAATAATTATTTCTTTAAGGCACAATCATTTGGCATTTATGGATATAATTTTCTGTTAATTTTGGATCTGAAAGTCTAGGCACTGTTCATTGCATGTCTGTAACTTCTGGATACCACTTTTATAACAGGATTTCATGTAAATCATAACAAAAGAAACAGAAGCAGAAGTAGCTTATTGCATATTAGCAATTATTATTAGTATTATTTAGCCCAACAGTATTACTGCAAAAGAATTCACTTTCCAAAATGTTTCTGTCTTAAGTAGAAGTAATCTGTCACACTTGGGAGACAGCTCTTACTATTTATATCATGACATGAAACTGGGAAGGTGTAGACCTCCTTTGCATTTTCTGATAGTGAGCAGGGAGAATGGAACAGAGCTCGATCCATCAAAAAGTTGATCCATTCAAAAGTTATAATTTTCCAAGAATTCTAGCACAACCCCTGGCAGTTCTATTAAACAGCAGAACAAAAAAAAAAAAAACGCAGAGCCTCAGTAGCTATTGCAAATTTGTGTAACAAGCTATTTACCAGGTTGGGAGAACCAAAACCTACAAGTCTACTTTTTAGGAGTGGTCTGTGAACTATTAGACTATGATGCACACAGTTAAAACCGTGGAGGAAGATTTTTCATACACAGATTCTACAGCCAATTTACATAAAGTCATTTGTAGGTCACAGCAGGCAATAGGTCTGTTGGCTGGAGGTTTTTTTTTTAATTTGAATAAACTGAAAATTACTTTTGGAAAACCACTGTAAGAGTGATATAAAAGCTAATTATGGTAACAGTGATATGTCAGTAATATTATAAATAAATAATAAAGTTCCATTAAAAGACAAAGCAGCTTGCTTTTCATCAGAGACAAGTATCATCCAGCAATTAGATCTCTAATGAGGTCTACTTTAGTAGAATTGAAATAAAATGTAACTATTTAAACCTGTTACCTCTTATTTAAGACTTGTAACATTCTGTAAGAGCCTTCTGGTTTGTGTTTTCTGGTAAAACTTAAACTGCTCAGAGTATCAAATAAAAAAGGTTTTGAATGATTTGTAGCTTTAAAACGTACATACTTGGTCTCCTCTCCCAAAAATCAATAGTCCCATTTGCTTTAGGAATGATTGTATAATACCCTGCTCAGTCTAGTATTATAAACTTAAACCGATTACTCTCCAAAAGCAATGAAGAAAAAAAAAACAAAACAAAGCCATCATCCAGGAAGACAAAATTTTTGTAAAGGATGCGCTCACCAGTTTTTCTCCTACTTTGCTTCCTTAAAGTTATCTCAAGTCTCATCTGGGGGAAAAAAAGGTTTCCAGATCAGATCACAGTAAGAAAATTATATACAAGAAATAGAGAGGCAAAAGAAACAGAAGACTGTAGAAGTATAAAGCAAAAATTCAAGTCAATTTCCCCTGCACCACAACCATTGTTTGAAATCGTAAAGCTGGGGTGGTTTTGGTTTTGTTTGGTTTTTTTTTGTAGATTAATCATTGTTGAGGGGAAAAAGAAAAAACAAAAAACCCCGATAATTTAACAAAATTTAGCCTATTTAGGTCTAATTCCTGACTCCTCTGTAAATCACCTAAGAGAAGGAGGCTCAAATCCAGGCAAAATGCTCTTAGGAATGCCTTTCATTAGTGGAGTAATGTAAGGCTAAAGGAGAGGCATGTTTGATGAGTAGACATGAGCAGCTCTGCCATTCTCTTCTATTTTAATTTAATCAGATTTAATTTATTACTGTTATATTTTCATGTTTGTATGCAGTTGAACATCACTGATCTCTCTTAATTTTGTGGGGTTTTTATCCTTCATTTTATATTTGTGTAGACTGTAAGGTCAGACAATATAATGACTAGAAACGGTATAGATCTCTGCATATCCCAGGAGTTCTATCAGTTTCTATAAAATATATTGTATTATACTATTGTTACCCTTAGGATAACAGTATCTATAAAGACTAGGAGTGGAAAGCTATGGTTTTAAATCATTTGTTACTTGTAAAGTATGAAAAATGAGCATTTTGAATAGAGTCTACTGAGTCACATGATGAAACTACATATTTTCCACCATGTCACAGCACAGTGCACAGTCCCACTAGGCTATTAGTTTTATTAGCCAACTGCAGAACATGTCCTAAGAGTTTTATTATGTTAACAAATATTTAGAAAATAATGACTATTACATGGATTCCCATAGGTAATGTCAGCACAATATGGAGGTTTTTTCCTGGGTAGATTGAGGAACTTTTGTTCCCACAGAATGCATTCAATCCTTGTTTTCAAAACCCAAAGCTAGTTCTTCAAATCTGGGAGATACTTCTTTGTCATTTGGCAAGGGAATGCCAAAATAAACCCTTGAGTTCAATTCTTACCTACTTTTTCATGATTCTTCGTTTGGTTATTTCTCTTTTGACTGAATCAGAAGCTCAGCTTTTGATGCTCCTTTGGATCCACTCTATGGAATTGTAGTCTGGATACCAGATTGAGACCAGGTTGGAAAATCCTGTTGAGACAAGAGGTTAATGTTTTAGTGGCCTTGCCTTGTGTATGTTTCACATACTTTCCATATAATCCCATATTTTGTTAAATTCTGTCTCAGATGAAATATTAACTATATGACTCAGAAAAAAATTTTTGAGAAGAGTTTCATCCTGTAACAGTACTTCATATTGGGACAGACATCTTAAATATCTTGAATTCTGGGACCTTGAATTTCTTTCTGGCGATTACATTCCTCCTTTAATTATAAATATATAATTTAACTATCAGATATTTCAGGGAAATGTTACTTTGAAAGGAGTAGGAAAGGTTATTGAAATTCTATTAGTTAATTTTTATTTTTGCTTTTTTATTTTAGGTTGGTGGTTTGCAAACATGAACACTGGGTATTCCTTGAACTTAGGCTTTCTATCACTAGTAAGAGAATCATAGAATGTTTTGGATTGGAAGGGACCTTTAAAGTCCATCTAGTCTAAGCCCCTGCAGTGAGTAGGGACATCTTTAAGTAGAGCAGGTTTTTCAGAACCCCATCCAGTCTAACCTGGAATGTTTCCAGGGATGGGGCATCTGTCACCTCTATGGGAAACCTGTGCCAGTGTTTCACCACCCTCATTGTAAACATTTTTTTCCTTATGTTTTGTCAAAGTCTACTCTTCTTTAGTTTAAAAACATCACCCCCTGTCCTGTTCCAACAGACCCTGCTAAAAAGATTATCCCCATCTTTCTTATAGCCCTTCTTTAAGTACTGGAAGGCCACAATAATGTCTCTTCTGAGAGAAACAGGTTGCAGTTAACTGATGGTCTCAGTTACAAATCAAGTGATTGAATATGATAACTACCTCAGGTGAGAGTAGAATCTACTGCCTAAAATTCACTTTCTTCTTGTGTGTATTTCAATACTTCAAAAACCATGCTCCTAACATGAGGTAAGATCCTGTGCACAAATAATTTCATTAAAGCTACTACGTATACATTAGAAAGATCTCCACAGTACTGTAATCTGATAGTACTGACCAGTAAGCCTCGGAAGCTGTACGTTCCTTGCTGTTCTATCATATCTTGTAAGCACAGATCATGATGTTCTACAGAAACGTCACTGCATTCCTGAAACTGCATGAAAATGCACTATGGTTATGTAAGAGGTAACACATCAATTCCATTTTTGTTATCATATATTTTGATTAATTCCTCTTTCTCAACTGATAAACATTATAATGATATGTATTTCTGTATATACAGCATATCCTACAAGGGGATTTTTTTAAAGGGTGACTGTCCCTAGCTTTGTTGATCAATTCATAAATTATGTAATAAGATATTATGAATGCCAGTAAACACCATAATTCAACACCAAACACCTGTTATGCCATGCATGTAAAATACTACACTGAATTTCTAAACTTTACATATGAGAAAACTTCAGAGCATAGAAACATTTGTATATTAAAATGATGAGATACTTAATGTTCCCATGCCACTTTGCTGGTCTGATGTTGAAACATCAGAAGTTTATTACATGAGTATTAGAACTAGGAATTTATTTGTGACATCTGAATTCCTTGATGTAAATGAAAGGTTTCCAATAATGCATTAATCAGATCTGTTTATCTACTGGCATACCTCTGTGAAGCTTGCAGAAATACGGTGTCTTTACAATGTCTTTACCTCCTGTCAGTTTCGGTTGAAATTAGTTTAGAGAAGTTATTAGGACAGTGTGATGAAAAGTCTTGTTTCTTAAGGAAATTAGGGTAAAATACTACTGTTACAATGTACCACTGTAATATAGTGCGTAAGTAGTATTCTACAAACGGTGTGTTTATGTCTTCATTGTTAATACCAATATCAGTATATTGTAGTATTAAAAATACCAAGTTAAGAAACATGAAATCAGATTATTGAAGTGTTTTTTCCACTATGGAAGTGACTTTTTGCTGAAGTGCATTAGAAATTCAGGTTATCTTTTGTCTTTATTGTCCAGCTGCCACTAATTTACCCAAGCAGCAACATCTCTATTGTTTTGCTCTGAGAGTGGAGATGCAGAAATCATGACAGTCTGCCTTCCAGAATTTCAAGAAAAAGATCATAATCTGGCTAAAGTTCTTCTTTGCAGCTTTTCTGTAAGGAGTTTTGAGGGTTTCATTGAATAAGCAGCAGCAAGGCAGATTACGTTACAATGTTGAACATGCATTCTTTCTTTAGCAGAAGAAAGGCTGAGAAAGGACTAAGACCAAGACTTGAGGTGCTTGCATGTCCTGACATTTTCACTAAATGCATTAGTTTTATGGAAAACTACTGGCACCTTATACTGTACACTATATGGAAAGAAGTATAGAAGACTATACTTCTATATAGAGAGACTATATAGAAGTAAGATTAGGAAACAACTCTTTCTAGGCATATTTCAGTAAACAAAATTAGTAAAATATAAATTACTGTTAGCACAGGATAAACACTTATTTTTTGAGGTTTTCACAGATCTCTAATTTAAGGTAAGTCTGAATATCACATAGAATATTTTAGAAATTTTCTTCAGGGAAGTATCCATAAATCACAACAAAAGGATTTAAACCTGAGACACTGAGACTCTTAGAACTGTCTACAAGATTTTTTCATTATGATTTTAGAAGACTTCGTAATGTCATTTTCCTCATGGTACTTTCAGTAAAAGTTAGAGATCACAGAGGTAGATAAGATGCTTGAAGACTTCTAAAGTTTAACACTGAACAAAAACTCACTTTGGACATTATCTAAACCAATTTCCCGTTCACCTCTACTTTAGACAAAACTCTGCCTAACTGCTAGAGTCATAGCTGATGTAGTGTGAAATAATCTGAACCTGTTGTCCTTCAGCTGAGACTTCAGCTCTAAAATTGTAGAGTTCAAGGCAATTTCTAGTACCATCCTAATTTTATTTCTTGCCTATAAGTTTTAATGCTTTATTTACAGATATTTGATATGGTTTGAATCTGAATGTTACTTTATTAATGGAGAGTCATAGTTTTAAATATCATACATTGAAACTATCTGCCAAGAGTCCAAATATTAGTTAAAAAGAATATGCCCAAGTCAGTTGCAAAAAAATACCATAATGATGAACAATTATTAAATGATAAGATCCTTTTCTGGCAGAAGATGCATTCCTTGGATTTTCCTTTCAATGCCTAAAGCAGCAAGAATTGCCACAGTTAGTTGTTGGCAGTGTAATCTCAAATTGCAGGAGGCTTGCCAGACACAATTTTTAAAACTTCAGGATTCAGACTTTGTGTTGCACGTGCATGTAAATTAGACCTATTGGAACCTTTTACTAAACCTTAGCTGTAAAAATTCAGGAAAAGGCAAGAACATTTATTTACCCTACACATTAGGATGGTAGAACTATCATTTTGAAATGCAAATCCTTTAATGAATATTTATCACCATTTCACACCCTCCCAGACCCCCAAATTGCTGTTTTATTCCTTGGCACTAAACATTTCCCTTATTTTAGTAGATGATCATATTTTCATGTCAAAACAACTTCACAAAGAAAGAACAGTACGTCGTGTGAAGTGTGTAAAACCCAGTTCCAGTCAACAATTAAAATTCTGACAATCTTTTTTTATGCTTCTTAAAATAGGTGCTTCTTTATACAAGTTATTTCCTGTTATATGGAAAAGGACTTCTCAGTCATTTTCTATAAAGTAGTGAGTACCATCACTGAATTAATCTGTGCTATCTAACTGAAGGCTCCCTACCAATGCCTAGATCCTAATTCTGGAGCTGTATAAGTAAACTGTCAAATATTTTCATTACTGTAGATATGCTGCGTTTCTGTAGGATCCAGTTCTCTGTCAAATCTTGCCTTCATGGTGTAAAAGCCCTAGTGTCTCTAGCAACAGTGGTAAAGGCCATCATAGGCTACTACGTAGAAATAGGAGATAAAGGGTACAGTTCAAGACCCAGTGTTTCCTTTGTGTAGTTTGTTTCATTTGGCACTTGAACATTGTCCAATAGGCACCTGAGCGTATCTTATTCAGATTGCTTATATAATTTAGAGAGCAGCCATTTTGCAAAAGATTGTAAGGCGTGGGGTCTCACTGTACCTTATGGAAACCTGCATTCCCACCTTTCCTTTTGAGGTTTTTAAAAATATTGTTTTGCTTTGAAAAAACTTCCTGTTCTGAAGAGGACACAAAGTTATATTGTTTTGTCCTTTGAGATGAAATTTTTACAGAGTGACCTCAGCCTGTTATGCTCTAGGACATTGAAGAGGACAGCTCAATAAGACTGAAAGGTTCCTTCATATGATAGAGTGAAAGACAGATCTACTGCAGACAGGCAATAGAAGGTGGAAAAAACCTGCTGCGGAACATCAGCCAGAGAGAAGAGTGAGAATAGGTGAGAGAAACAACCCTGCAGACATCAAGATCAGTGAAGAAGGAGGTGGCCTAGGTGCCAGAGCAGGGATTCCCCTGGAGGCATGAAGACCATAGTGAGACAGGCTGTGAGACATGCAGCCCATGTAGGTTTGTGGGGAGTAGCTTCCACATGCAGCCTGTGGAGGTCCCCACACCAGAGCAGGTGGATGTGCCTGAAGCACACTGTGAGCCTGTGGAGACCCTGTGCTGAAGCAG